>JADFUC010002087.1:0-103478 GCA_019722365.1 Lithospermum erythrorhizon
CCTCACCACGGGTCTTTCCAACATGTTTTATCCTCACTCACGTGCTCAATGGTAAACTTCCCCAAGATGTCACCCATCCTGTGGCCTGGCCTGTGTCAAGCACGCTACATTGTTTTATAGGATGAGCTCCTAAAAAGAAGATGCATCTCGATGATATGAGCAAGCATTCAATCAAATCTTATCAAATCGGCAATATCGGGTCGGGTATTACAAAAGTCACACGATATGATCAAGATAATTAATTTTTGATTCAATCAAAGGCGATGATGCTTACGAAGACCAATATGTCATATTGTCTCTTAGCCACCAAACAAGCCTTAAATAATAAATAGTTTAATCTCTTTATAAACCAATCGACAAAAATATCGAACGACTAATCGCCATGACACGTGATTGGTATTTAGTTTCTTTAATACGACGAATACGGTTCATGAATCGTAATTTAAACAAAAGCTTACGGTATGTAACGAATAAGAAAAGTTATCTATTCCTAAGTTTCACGTCACTAGACAAATGGGAGTTCGAATATTTAAACTATAAGTTGAAGTTAATGATTCACTTATTTCCTGAAACTTTAAAACATAGAAAGATTTTAAGTAACATTTAGAATCGAAAGAGGAGATTTGATTTAAACCTTATATCTCAAATAATTATTGTCAAAAACAGAATGCCTTGGCTAGCTACCAAATATTTATAGAACACTAGTTTCAATTTCACATGATTTAATCATTAATACGGAGCCAAGATGCAATAGCTAGAAGACAGATACAAAGAAAGTTATCAAGCTTCCTCGTGGTAATGATAGCGATTACATTATAAGAGCAAATTAGCAAACTTCCATGGCTGGCCGATTCTAAACTATTTCTCATACAAGTGAAGAAATTAATGTCATGTTTGGCATACACGTTTCCATATCAGGTGATTCTACTCATGAAACATTACTCTACTCTTCTTTAAAAAGGTACCTTAAACAACAAATGATTGAATAATACTCTATGGATTACTTAATTCAACAAGACTCTGAATATAATCTGAAAAGATGAACTAAGCTTCCACTTTACTAGACTAATACATCGTAATTGATAAGACAAGGAAAGTGACCATATGAATACTAATGTCTGAGTCAAAGATCATCGGGTATAAGTAATATATCATCCGAAGAATGAGACATCATTCTAATCTTAAAACATACTTAAGATATCGTACTAAGGAATTGTGCTTTAATGGTTAAAAACACAAACGGATGAAATCTTTCAATTTCACATACCAAGAGAATTTATTCTCAAACTTTAGATGTATTGGGTTAGATTGAGTGATAAGTAAAGATTGTGTTTAACGTGGCTTAAAACACACAGAATGAAATAATTTCACATATTAAAGTTACACCACTTTTTTAAACTAATTTATTCATATTCAATCAGATAAGTTAGTATTATGTCAAATTTAGTAGTATATAGTTTAACTCAAAAAGTTGATATTAAGTCATTTTGTACATAACTAGAAGGAAGCCGTGACATTTATTTTCATCTACTATAGCGTTACAATTTATCAGATGTGATAGAGTCTTCAATAAGTACAAATAAGGAAAATAGATATGTGACTTGAAATGCATTCAAGTGGCTTTGTAGAGTACAATTAATCCAGTATTGGAACCCCTGGTTATATATCACATGCCCACTATCGATGCATTTTAAAGCTAAATGCGCTTATACAAACGACAACACGAATAAACTACCCAATAAATTACTCGAGGTCATTTAAATAATACGAATGGCTACCGGGCTGAGTATAAAGCTCTAATTTATCTTCTAGATGGTGATTTCATCGTAAATAAGAGACCATTCATTTTACCTTCCGGATGGTCAATCATCGAAGTAATAAATGTATTTCATTAAACGAAAGCAATCGGCCATGAACGAAGCGTTTAATCATACATTTGGTCGAAAACCAAGATTAAACATATTCAATGGGTTGACTATGCTCATGTTTATTTCAAACTTTCTTATTGCACTTGGCCGTTGTAATATGCGGGTCTAAGCAAGTGATCTAAAGAATGTTCCTAAGCAACGACAATAATGACGATACTGACTATCATATTTGAACTTCACATCTCAAGCCGATCATAAAAGAAAGTTTCTATACTACTAGAATCTAAAGTTGCAAACTTAAGATTGAGTATAATGGAGTTAAATTTCATACTTGATGAAAACAATAAGAATCAAGAGTGACGTATTAACCTCGAGTTCCTTAAAGGTCGGCTGAGCCAGAATCGCATAAACGAGGTTTAATACACTAAATGTTGAAGAAATCTTCCTACAACCTTAAAAGTATAAAGAGGATTATATTTTTGTACATTTGTGAGCCTGAATCTACATATATGTGACACATTATAATCAGCCACATTATATATATGCGAGTCATGACATTCAAGCCAAGGTTTATGTCAGCGAAGCCTAGCATGATCGAAATCTATAATAGATTAAATTCTATAAATAGACATATTCTCTTATTGACAAGGCAACTCTTCATTAGAGGTCCAATCCTACTAGTAAGGGCCTCACATTAATGAGAGTGGTTGAAGTCTATTACATAGTAATATGATTCACTGCGACGCGTCAGTGCTTCACATTGCACACCACAACTATGACGTGAAGACGATCTCCGTGGATAGGAATTGTGAAGTTTTACTAAAAAGTATTCACGCTGGATTCGAATACGCCGATAAGAACTTTAAGAGAATAGGTAACTATAGTTACACGGAATCGATCATGATCTTCACTGTAACTGAACGCGATAAGAAGATTACGGACACCGTACTCATATGAAAAGCTATTAGCCAAGAATTTCAATAATAGAAATGAGTCTAGTATGCTCGATGAGTAAACTAAAGGAAGCTTGAAATCGTAAGATACAACTTGATCAATCAAATCAGTTTTGTCAGCAATGCATTTAATAAAGATGGGATGCTGCTTTTAACACACTTCGAGTCACATGTAAACTCACCCTATAGAACCCCGAGAAGTGGTTGAAACCCATTTGATCATAGTCATGCATGACTATGTCGATAATCTTAGTCATCAATGATTCCTTGGTTGAGAGACCGGGTCGATGAATGTAAAGACTACTTGTAAGTAGTATTTAGATAAAGCGACGCTACTATAATCACTGTCCTTTTGCTTTACATGTCTTGAAATGACCTAAGAATTCATGCAAGCTTAAAGGATCCATGTATGGATTTAAGCATGCATCTCGGAGTTGAGATCCTTCCCCTGTGATTCAACCAAGTTTGGTTTTCACGAGCTTAATGAAGGAACTGAACGTGGCAAAGTTCGCTGGTTTGGGCTCATTCACTTTCCTGAATAAGTCAAGTAATCAATTAAAACAAAAGTTCCTTTGTATTTGACCTCGATTGTTAACTAAACTACATGAATGTGTGATTCATTCATAGTTACCCATTATTTATTTCATGTGCCGTCAAATATATAATATACATGTATTATATCCTCGATGAAAGTGAAAAGTTAAATCCCTAGGTTACATGCTTTCTAGAGAGGCAACATGAATTGTTGATTACACTTCTTCAAGCCTAGAAAGATAGGATAGCCAAAGGCCTCGGGTCGATGTTGATAGTTGTGGCACAAGCATCACATGACTAATACGGTGTTTTGATTGGGCTGACAGATTAAAATCACGTGAGCCTCAAGTAGACTAGATCAATACCGCGGGTCGCCGGTTCTATGAGCGGGAGTCATAGATCAAACGAATTCATAGAAGATATGTATATCTCGCTTTCCTATGATATTTATTTAGAATTTTAGGTTCGACAATTCTAGACCTACGATATATAAAACTATTTGTGCGTTATACGAGCTCAGACTTTGACTACGACTCAAACCGCCTTAAGCCGGGATTATAACTAAGATACGTCACACGCTGAGTATAATCTATAGATGTTGATATATTAAAAAGGATTTTATCCATCCTTGATAAACAAGGAAGATCTCAGCTCTCACGCTTGGCACCGATCGTTTACGGGATCAGTCATAAATGCTTATTCAGCTTCATACTGAGTAAAGAAAGTTGTGGTGTTTCATGACACACTTCTTATGGTTAGCCTACTTACTAGAGATCGTGATAAAGAAATTGTATGGTAATCGCCCAAAGGCGCTGAGAGTGTTTGGAAATCAATGAAAATTGATTCCCTTTTATTACGCCTGCCATGGCTAATCACAGACAATTCATTTACCGGGTCAGTTAAATGTGATTATCGAAACTTAGTGTTCACCTTATAATTGTATATTACTAGTGTGTCCTCATGATAATTTAAGGGGTTATGAGTGATCAAGTAATTATTAATCATTATAATAATAGTAATTGGTCAATTGTTATTATTATACAACTTATTATTATCTCGAGCCTGTGGGCGTCACACACATACAATGACGTTGAATTATATTTCATGTATGAAATTAAACTAAGACGAGCAAAATTGAGAGTTGATTGTAATCAACAAATATTCTCACTGGGAATTTTATACTGATAATGTAAAATGTAAATTGATGAATCCGAATTAATTAATTAGTCAATTGAATTAATTCGATAGTTTGTCAGCTTGTTAGTAACTTGTTAGTTACTATTAACAACTTGTTAGTATTTGATTTTACTTAACGGTTTAATTAAATTAAATGGGCTGACTCATTAACTATTCGGTTGGGCTTTAGGTTTAATAATAATAATATATTAAACCTAATCATTAAATCTAATGATTACAATCATTTTCAATATCTAAAATGGCATTGATGCCTCCTTTTCCTCACAAAGAATTGTGAGCTCTCAAATGACAAAAGAAAAAATTTTATTTTTTATCATCCAATTCAATCTGTTATTGTTCTAGCAAACATGCTGTAGGATTCAACCTCTTGGCGCCAGACCGACTAGACGCACTACATTTGAAGCTAGTTAAATAATGGAATTCAAAACGAGGCTTTGTGAAAGATTTACAGAGATAGACTCCGTTAACATCTTGTAAGTACTTTATTCATATAAGTCATTATATGAATCAGGGATTAATTTATATCATTTGTGAGGATCCGGGGATGTATGAATTTGGTGTTTTATCATAATAAATTTATACTAGATTCTAAATAATCTATGTCCAAAGAACTTTGGAATTCTCGAACCCTTGGCTTTACTGCAAACTTCTTCTATTTCTTGAATTCTCTTGTTTTGACCACCAAAATAGAAGGAGAAGTTTTAGTTCTTTACCCAGATTGCCTCAAAGATTCGTGATCATCTTATGCAGCCTCATGAGACAACTCAAACTTGCATTAAAGTTCATGACAACCGAGAGAATTTGTCTGAAAGAGACTTGTGGATTTGTGATCCACGCCCAGCTCTTGAGAGACACTGTGCCCAGGAGTTGAGTCGACGACCAAGCTAATCATTTTAATGATACGAGGGTTATGCCCCGTCTGCTCCTCAAATTGGTCAGTCCACTAGAGCACGACGGTGTCATATCTCTCGTTTAGCTTCCTTCGAATAATTCCCTCACTTGTCGCTATATGTCATATGTCGCCACCTTCTCATATTGAATTTGGAACGAAGGTTCCATATTGGCAAGCATAAGCATTGACATCCACAAAGACGACTTGTGCTTTTTGTGGGATCCCTTTCCGACGTGGTTACTATCATTAGGTTTCTGGAGAGGAACCTTATTTGCTCAACATCATGTATCTCAGCTCTTTCTAAATAGAATGATTCTCTCTAGTTTCGAGACCACTGGCCAAAATTGAAAGACTACTTTTGCACTTTTCAAGTGTCAGCCAAGAGAGTTCTTAAGAAAGTACTGTGGTAGCCATTATAATTCTACAAGAATAAGTAAATAAAGACAAATGTAATCAAGAAACTATCATAAACACTTACAAATAAATTGTAGCAAATATCGATACTTCAAATACGAAATATATTAGTATCAAGACCTATTATACTTAAATTCAAACGGAAACACCGCATACATTTCAATCCATTACAATAAGAAGTTATCAACCAATTATGTAAAACTACATAACTCTCAGGTCGCTAGCATACTATTCAAGATGCTAACTGACCAGATTCTCCGACAAACCGGTTAAGCATACCAATTAAACCAAATAATTACTTGGAGTGATCATCTGAAAGCCCACAACGTTAGTGGAAATCACTTCAACATGATCCATTGTCATATCAAAGTGCAAAACTGTAACACCTGCCATCACAGTGTGCCCAGATGATGCAACCGATTTCACAACTTTAAAATTGGCTTGATACGTTGCTTAAATTTTAAATGGTGAGATTATTATTACTTTGCTTTTATTTTACCATGCAATTGTAGCACATAATCAAGCATATGTACAACATGAAAAATAAAACAAGTAATGCACATTCAAGAGGCGTATGATATGACCCTAGGCCCTATTACATTTTCAAAACTTGAAAACTAACATTTGAATCTTATTACAATTTCGCCTTCTCGGCTTCCGGAATCTCCACCCAGCCTCCATCTTGAATTACAATTCAAATACACTAATTTCAACTTAGACAAAGATGCAAGCTTCAGAGAAACAAGAAAATTAAATAAAATAATACGACTCACAGGTCATTTTATAACAATACACTACGCAGACCGAAAACGCGTAATATATCTATATTATCTCCATTCCATTCCATAACAATATATATAGGCAAAACATTAAAACAAATAAATGCACTTAATGTCATATATATTAAATGAAATGAAAATAAATGTGTTCATAATTGACTAATTAATTACCCATTATTTTACAATTAATTATCAATTAATGTAAATTTTAAATTTAAATATATTCACACATGATTAATGATAATTATTACAATAATTACCAACCTCTTAAATCATGGAATAATTACTTACAAGTAATTAACTCCAAAATTCAAAATTTAAAAGTTACCATGAAAATATTTTCAAAAATTATCAATTAATGAAAATAATTATGAAAGGGAAATATAAATCAAATTTAATGTCATTCAAGATATATATTCAATCATCTTAATGACAAAATTTATGATTTAACATTTAAAACCAAAATTAATAATTACCTAATAATTTAAAAAATAATTACATAAAATATATTTAGGTTTCTAAAACAGACGACGAACTTCAACGGTTAAACGACGCTCCTGGGCCACCCACGGTCGACATCGCCGCCCGTACCGTACGGCCGCGAAGCCACGCCCGTGTGGCAAGAACGTGTTATTCCGCACCGACGCCTCGCATTTGCAGGTCCGCAAAGCTCGCCGACCATTTTGCAGAATTCATTTTAGCTTTTCTCGTATTAAGCCGCAACTTTGTAAAAAACTATTTGGAGGCTCTAAAAATTTAAAAACTTCCGGGATTCTACTTGAACATCAATAATATCATTATTGAACATGTCCAATTGAATTTCATTAAAAAACACTTCTAGTTTTTCGATTAAAACCCTAAACAATCCATAAATTCACCTAATTTTTCTGGAAGATTAAAAATTCAAAAAATTCAGAAAAAATCGAAATTTCTAACCTTTCTCTCAGAAATCGAAAAACGATTCTACCTCAAATTAAAACAACTAATCAATTTTAATCCCTTTCAATTCATGAAACAATAAATAAACATCAAATCATCAAAATCAATACATTGAAATGATGATTTCAAAGAAGTATTCATATAAATCATGAAATAATCAAATTAACTAACAACTATGTCAACATACAATCAAACTAGATAAATACATCAAACTTGAGTAGGCTCGGTGCCACCGTTAGAATCTAAGATGACTATTCATGATAAACACCAATTCATAAATCCTTGATCCTCACATTAATGTATATTAATCTAAACACAAAATTACACGTATTTAATACAAGCACTTTACACGCAACTTTTAAGACAAACGAACTCCAAACAATCCAAGCAACCCCACGCGAATGCCCCTTCAAATTCCTCTCCAAAACTTGTCTAACACCGAAATGACGCCCTCTAGATCGGCATTACCAAGCAGGGAAACGAACCGAGTACTCGAACTTGCTGGGGAGCTTGAAAGATGAATAAAATTGGAAGAGAAAACTCTTCCAAATTCTTTCGGGGGAGGGGGAAGTGTTTTCAAGAGACGAGGCAGCTGATTTTTCTCATGAAATGAAAAAACCCTTGTCTCTTTCTTTTTAAATACCATTTGCCAATTTCACCCGCGTTAAACTCAAGTAAGAAATCGCTTAACTCGCTAACTTAATTGTGACCGTTATGGCTTCTAATTAAATAATGAGTCACTAGCGAAGTTGTTTCTATTTTAATTAACTTAACAAGTCACTTAAAATACTAATGAGTCATCATCGAATAACTTATCAAGTTATTCATCAATTTCAATTGCTTAATTTATTAAACTGGCAAGTCCACCGATGTTTATCAATTTATATATTTGACAAATATATAAATATCGAGATACATCTCTCAATATATAAGTCTCTGCTAATTTCATTCATCAAATATTATTCGAATATCATTGTATGTGTAAGACCTTAAAGCTAGATATTGTATTGTATAATAATAATAATTGACCAATTACTATTATAACGACACGAGTAAGATCTAGCAATTACCATAACCACTTAAATTATCATGAGAACCCACACTAGTAATATACAATTACTAAGGCGAACACTTGCCTGCATCTCATTTAACCAAACCGGTAAACGACTGATACACAATTGCCGCAATCTGCATAATAAAAGAGAATCAATTATCATCGGATTTCCAACAACTATTTCAATTGACGGTTTAATCAGGAAAGTTTATTAGTAACTTGTTAAGTTACTTACCGCTTAGTAACAAGTTAGTTAATTCGCTAACGAAATGCCTATTTATCAAACGCAGCTGCCTATTCGACCTAAAACCAAGAGTGACTATATGTGGAAAATATGAAAATGAAAACCCAAGCATTTCATTTTATCCTCTTCCCGAAAAAATTCGGCCGCCCCTCCCCTCTCTCCCCTTTGGTTTTGAGTCAAAGTTTTGACTCAAATTCTGTGCAATTGCTCGTGAAGAGATTCTAGCAAGTTCAATTGTACGACTCAACCGCTTCTCGGCGATCAACCTTAAGCGCATTTCACTCAAGGCCGAGGGACTTGGGCTGAGGATTTTGTGAGAATAAAGTTGCTACTATCCACCCATGATTGTGGTACTTCGTATTCATACGTGTATGAATTCATTATTATATATGTTTCGTAATTCGTTATTATACATTTATTCGATCTTGGTTGCATTTATTCATATTTAGTATGAATTAGTTACGTAATTTTCCCAACAATACGGTCGCTGATTTAACCAATTTAAAAATAGTTTCCTCGTCATATAACTCCGATTATCCATTCAAAATTGGCTGAAGTTCTTTAAACCCTCAATATTTATCAAACTGAGAATTCTATTATTTTGACAAATATCATTTTAAGATATAAATATTTTGTCAAAAAAATCATTTAAAAGCTTCAATCAAATCAAAGAAGAAAACAAGAAAGTGCCTGTGTCTACGAATTTTATCCAAGTTCCTGGCTGAGCCAGCCGTCTCCGACTCCGATTCTTTGCTATCACTTCTTCCTTACTTCTTGGTCCTACGACTCCATGAACGTATCAATTGCCTTCAACCCACATTCTTTCCATTAAACTTTTCAAGTCTGTGACTGGGCAGGTTGATCCTAATCATCATCACCACACATGCATCTTTAAAGTTCTCATTCAACGATAAAAACATCTCGGCGCTACTTAATTTCTTTTTAATTCCTTCAAAGTTCGATTCAGATCAAGCTGAGCATGACAATCAATTTACGTCCGACAAACACCTTCTAACACGCCTATAAAATAAATCATTCGAAAGACACACGTTGGGGATAAGAAATCAACGACAAGTTTCAATACAAAACAAGCATATACCATGTACTCCAACGTAACCATATTTAAAGGAACAAAACATATACTGATTCACCGGCTAAATAGGCATTATAGGAGGAAATGGTGTTTGTGGGGTGGTCGGACCAAATTAGAGGCAAACTTCGAGCTTTGGTTCAACTAGAGAAGGAGGCTTACTTTACCTACGTGGCTAAGTAAGGAATTTCATCAAACACTTGTGGGGGTGCACCCAATCTTAATTTTGGGCACAAATTAGGCTTTGATTTACGCTGCCGTTTTGGCTTTCTAATTATTTTAGGGTTTAGCTCGTGTTATTTGCGATTGAGCGTCGCAGTTTTACATTAGTTACTATTTAAGTTTTTATCTTTATTTTGTTTGGGTATTCTACCCTAAAACTATTGTATTGATATTATTTTTATTTTAATTAACACCCAAAAGCCCCTGATGTTTTAACTCCAGAAAGAAATTGAAATAAGTAAATACCAAAGCCTACGGCTAGAAAAGCTTCCTCACGCAAAGCTGGGATGCATCTCGTGGACAAGATTTTAAGCGAAAGTTCTCAAGATTACGACCACTGGCGACATCTGCGATTTATCCCTCCTCAAGATCCTAGATAGTGAATGAGCCTCTACGATGCTTTCCATCGTTTTGAAAAAAGAGTAAAAAAATCCCTCCATCCGAACACGGCATTAAAAGTTGGGTCCCGTAAATGTTTTTTGAAAATGAACAAATTTGATTGAAGTTAACTAACCTCACGGATTAACTGTCGATCTTTCATGGCTTCCTTCATCTACACACTCCCTCCATTTGCCGCAATCTATCCACAAGCATTCACTCCTATTTCAACACCAATATCAAGAAAATGATGATTATCAAGCCACCCTCAAAGCCCTCAATTCCAAAGGCCGATTTCCACGTAAATCACTTGGCCAGGTCCATCTACGAACACCCATGTATACTTTTTTTTTATTGTGGCTGAATTTTGTTGTTCATTGGGGCATTTTATCGAACATGTGTGGAGCGGATAAATGATTCTGTATTTTTTTTCCTTGCAGCATTATATGTTGAATTCTTCGATAAATGAACAACTAGTGAGTGCTGCTAATGTGAAGGAAGGTGATTTGGTCCTTGAGATTGGGCCAGGAACGGGTTCGCTTACTAATGTTCTTGTCAATGCAGGCGCCACTGTGCTTGCTATCGAAAAGGTTTGATTTTGTTGTAATTGTTTATTCTGAGCATGTATTTTTTGTATTTGTGTAGGTTGAGGAATTTTTGTAGTTCTACAACTTTCAAATTTTATGTGCAAATATATAAAATTAAATGCTTATTGAAGAAGAAGAGATCCTCAAAGTTGCATTGCTAAACGGAAACCAAAACATTACTGATACAATAACCAATAAATTATAAATGAAAAGGAATTATGTCGATTTAACCTTATTAGTCTCTTAGTTAACGAATTATGTGCCAGATAAAAAGTTCACAGAGGAGGATATATTTCTTTTGGTTCTCTATTAGAGTATGATTTAATTGAATTTAAAATATTTTTATCTTCAGGATCTGTATATTTAGAGAATTCACTTGCATTAGGCTGCGAATATTGTGGCTGTTTTGTTGATATCAATGCATATGTTACATTCCATAATAAGAAACGAACTTAACCTGACATGTAGGATCCGTACATGGCAGGACTTGTTTCGGAACGGTTTGCTGATTCAGGCTGTGTAAAGGTATTCATTTTTCGTTTGTTTCCTGTCATCTCTTGTCTCTATTCTATAGTAGTAGGTCCCTCTACATTCTGAAAGTTTGTAACTTGTTCGATAACACCCAGGTCCTGCCCAATGACATTTGAAGAATAGCACACTATGCTACAGAATGTGCAATGTATGCAGGAATTACTTCTATATGGCGTTTTATGGATCCTTATGTTCTTAAATATGTTCACCTGACTGATCCTACCGTTTACTTACAATTGTTAAATTTACATCAATTTCTTATAGCAGCATTTTTTCAGTTCTTTCATGTTATACGAAGTCGAATGAAAACCTTATAACTCAGAAAGAAATGAAAGATTGAACCTTTAGCCTCTAATCTACAATGGACTTGTATCATCATGTCTGGTTCCATATGTTAACCAGACTATGTTTATTGCCAAACTTCAATCTATTCTTCTTTTGTCCTTGGTTGTGAATATCATTCCATATTCTAGTTCGCCATTGAAAATGAGCGTTATGTTTTAACCTTCCAACTGTACACTGTTGGAGTTAATTTAATTATTTTTGTTTGTTTTTCTTTTAATCGTACCAAGGTTTTGGAAGAGGATTTCACAAGATGTCATATATACTCTCACATGTCCTCGATGGTTTCAAGTAAAGATTCCTCAAGTGAAGAACCAGGGCATGCAAAGGTGAGCAACAACATCCAATAGTGGCTATCCGTTCCATTATCAAGGTGTATCAATTTTGCTAGAAAGTTTTATTATGAACACCATGCCATGTGCAAGCATGTGGGTTGGGGATATAAGTTGTAGTTACTAAATTTTAATTAGCAGCATCGGTCTAAATCAGACCAATAGAAGCAGAAAGGACATTAACATCCTTAGAAACTGAAGTTACTCCATGGTCTCTCAGTGTTTAAGCTGATCAAATCAACATCTCTGCTCTTTCTCTCCACTTAAATGCAAAATGAGTACTCAGGTTTGGCATTTCTTGCGTATACACATTTAGATATTTGAATATCTTGTTGGAAATATAGCCGGGTTTGCCCAAAGCATTCGGAGCAAATAACGGCCTTGTGGTCTAAATACAAAATGAAAGCTACTTCATAGTTACGTGGATTGTGATACACATTTAGATATTTGAATATCTTGGAAATATAGTGGGTTTATTCAGGCCATCTGATAAATAACGGGCGCCTTGTGTCTAAATACAAAATGAGGCCACTTCATAGTTACAGGATTCGCTTTCACTAGAGGCGACTCTTCCGATCTGGGTCGACTGCTTCACCGCTGGATACCTCGGGTTTTAGGCTCTAAGCTACGAACGCTAACGCAAGCCGACTCAAGCTGCTTTCCTCGGAGACCCATACCTCTACCTACCCTAAAGTGTCCGAAAAGAAAAGAGTGTGAGTAAAGAAAGTTAAAAGCAATAAAGGAGTACAAAAATAAAAGCATTTAATGCCGAAGAAGGGAAGAAAAGAGAAGTTGTCAGGCAACGAGTAGCTAGTACAGGTTTAATTAGGTTTTAAATTTTTAAAATCGGTCGATCATTTTAAATACGTGGGTCGATCATTCCTAATGTCTTTTATATATTCATTTAATACAATAAAAATATATTGTTAATTATACTTTAATTTAACATAAAATATAAACAATCAATTCGATAATTAATATCATAGTATTTGAATCTAATATTTTACTCATCACTTCAAACTTCAAAGCATTGGTATAATACAATACTAATAAGATAATTAATACCAAATGTACATTCACTAGGATATTTACATAATTCATAAATAATTCAATACAAAATATATGAAAACCTCTTCAAATAAAATTATATTTATCGCTTCTCAAACTATCGCCCGAATACACGAATATACCCTCCGCTCTAGATTTCCCTGCATCATGAATTCGCTCCTCGCCTACGCTCCGAGCGTTTCCCTGCCCAAAGCTGACTACAATACTTTATTAAATTTATTAATAATTTTTTTTCAATGATAGTAAAAGTAAGTGACCATATAAATTTAAAAATTAATTTTATTCAATAGACTTTATGAACATTCATTGAAAGATTTGTTGTCAGAATCAAAATATTCATTTGAAAATTAAAATTCTCCTCACATTTTTTGAAGCAAAATCATCAATAATCTTGTCTTATGTAGTTTTCTCAAAAAAATTATTCTCTATTGCTATCACCAAGTAATTATTATTCTTTTATGTATGCCGGGGCCCCTGCATTTGGGGTTAAGTGGTCCTTGCTCAAAAACCATGCCGCCAAGACCATGACATTATTCTGGCTTATTCAATATATTATGTACTCAAAATTGAAACATCTATTTATTTATATGAATAAACGAGAAAATCTATTACGTGTATATTTGGAGAGTTGTTGCTTCTCCTCAGCGCTCTCTATCATTTAGCCTTTTATTCTATTATTAATTTATTTTTTGCATATCATGCATGATAATATTTATTATGGAGAGATTTTATAATTTTAGCATGGATGATTGATAATAAAATTATTACACTTTTATCTCCACATAAATATAATTGTTTAACATCAGAGCAAAAAGTGAGTCACTACAAGATACTATACGCAAGGTATATTACTTTTGATTTTTTTCTCGCCCGCACGCAGTTGTTAAATCCCTAAATACCACCTCCTCGGGTCATTAACGCGATTTCAGATTACCAGCTTGGAAATCGCGGAAGACTTCGTTTTCAACGGCTCAGAAAATATCCTAATTCAAATGCCACAACCGGCCCAATTTTTAGCCCCCGCTCAATAAAGTGATATTTAATACTTATATGCTCGCTTTGATCGCGACTCCCCGCGACATCGATTTTCGCGAGTGAAATGAGATTATATCCACATATATCATCGATCTTCCTTTCGCTTAGATTTAACTTATTTCTCACATGTACCAACCACAAGGCTTCGAGATATTTGGCGTCAAGCCGCAATATATTCTACTTTCATACCGATAGAAGCCTGCTGTTTCTTCGATGACCACAAAAATTGTTGAACCAATATGAATCTCAGAATCAATACCATATATTAAGCAATTTTGAATCTTGAAATGCATACATAAAAATAAACTATATTCATGCCAGATTCACGATCTCAAAATTCTTTTGTTCGGTGATTAAAGTTGATTCACAGATTAAAGAGTTGTTTCTCATCTACATACATAATATCCAGACGAGTCAAACTTAAATGCCTCAAATTTTCAACCAGACTTTTGAGTAATATCGGATTTACCGACTCAAGTTTCTGACCTAGACTTTTGAGAGTCGGTAAATCCGACATTATTGAAAAGTTTAGCTAGAAGTTTGAGGTATTTAACTTTCACTCGTCCAAATATTATGTACATGTAGTCAACTACTAAACAGTAGATGGAAAACGCAAAACAAAGATCACTTCTTTGGAATTTGGTACTGTAAGAATTTCGGTGATACATCAAACCTACACTTAAATATGGTTTCTTTTAAATGCATTCTCAATATTCAAAATTAGTTGGCTACTCAAGCAAAGGATTATGAAGTCATTTGAGGATGGAAAAAGTACTGATATGCATTTCATATCGTTCAACAAGATTTCGTGATCATCAAAGCAAGCAACAAACGACGATCTCTCAACATACGGCTAATATCGCGAACAAAGACGCACATGCCAAGACATGCCAAGTTAGCTACATATCGATCGAAGTTAAATATAGCAAAGGCAAGTGTTCGATTAATGCATTTATGTGGATAACAAATCTGCTATTTCACATGTGAAAAAATCAGTGTCTCACAATCAAAGCAAACATATAAGTATTAAATATCATTTTATTCTAGAACAGGTGAACAACAAAATTGTGGAACTGGTTCATTGTCAAATTGAAGAATAATTAGCTAATATTTTACAAAGTCATTCAAGACGGAAGTATTTCACAATTTGAAAGAAAAGCTCGAAATGCAAAGTCGAGTTTGAGGAGAAGTGTTACAGTTTACAAACACACTTTGCATGCAGAGGAAAAATTGGTGGAAGAGATCAAATAAAATATACGCCATATAGTATCTTGTGTCATAAAGCATTTACAATGTTAAGTAATCATATTTTTGTGGTGATAAAGGTTAATAATTTTATTATCAATTATTCATGCTAAAATTATGGAATCTATCTACTATAAATATTATCATGCATAATATACTTTTTAATGCAGACAAAAATAAAGAATAAAATAAAGTATCTCCATAGAGAGCACAGAGCAACAACTCTTGAATAAAAAGAATACAAGTTGTGCATTCTATTTATAATAATTTTTCTAGTTTATTTCTATTTAAATAAATAAATTTTTCAATTTTGAGTACATATATATATTGAATAAACCTAGTACGTTTCCAACATATCTCCCCCTTTGAGTTATGTTACTCAGTGTGCGTTAGGTCCTTTTTTTGGATTCATTGTGTTAAACAAAGTGAAGCTCCCAAGCAACGTTTTCATATATGTTAAGGTTAAAGCAACTTTGAAGCAGTATTTATCATTCCATAGCTTTTTGTTAAGGATGTTTGACATTGTACAAAGATTTTAAGAAAATTTTCAATTCAACTCACATTTTTCATTTTCCTTCCATACCACTCTCTCACAATTGGTCAAAGGTGGGACTTGTTTTGGGATTTGCTAAAAAGGAAAAAACTCCCAAATAAGAAGGGATGGAGGGAGTACTATTTTTGTACATAGATGAGATATGCCTGAACTAGATCTTCCCTCTCTGTTTTCAGGTGGTAGCTAATATACCGTTTAATATCAGCACTGACGTGATTAAACAGCTTCTTCCCATGGGTGACATTTTCTCAGAAGTTGTACTTCTACTTCAAGTGAGAAATCAAACCAAGACTGGGCAATGTATTTATCATATCATTCATATGCTCTATATACAAGCACAAATATAGCCTACCAAGTTGAACCAATGCTGTAACGGAGTATTGAACTACAATTTGGCTTGTTTGTGAATAACAGCTGCCTTTTTGCTGTCTCAGGATGAAGCAGCCTTGAGGATGGTATATTCTTCTACAAGGTCTTCCGAGTATCGGCCCATTAACATCTTCATAAATTATTATTCAGGTATTTAATTGGAAAATATCTTTTATCCTAAGCTAATTTTGAAGTTTTATTTTGGTTCATAAGGGTGACCAAAATATATGAAAGAGGTGATATACCTCTTCATAATCTGAAGCCATTTTCTGATTTTTAGCTCTTCAACTAGTAGCTTGTATTCATTACTTATATCTGATTCATTTGTCTTCCTTTCAGATCCTGAATACAAGTTTCAGGTCCCAAGGGCGAACTTCTTTCCCCAACCAAAAGTAAGTATTTATTCCTCCATACTAAGTATATGAAGTCTTGTTCGTCTAAACTAGATTCTTGTCATGTTAATGAGCAGCTTAAAGGCTATGATAAATTTCTAGTCGATGTAAATATGATTCTAATTTCGTAATGTAGGTTGATGCTGCAGTTGTTTCCTTCAAGCTGAAGCAAACTTTAGATTATCCTCCAGTTTCTTCCTCCAAAAGTTTCTTCTCAATGGTATGTATTTGAAAGTAAAATATACTTTCCTCATCTTCAACTTTTTTCCTTCTATTCTAGTCCAAACTCAACTATTAAAAGATTTGAGCAATTGTATAATTTCTTCGCTCATCTGCAGTTTAATTCAATCATTATTTAATAACTTTCCCCCCCTTTTTTCATGAGTTAAAATCTTAACTAATACAGAGCAAGAATCTTGGTATGATAGGGACGATCATGTTCAATTGCATTGAAAACTAATTGTCCTACCTCGATTTTTCTCGTGAACAGTATAGATGATCCTCTCAAGTTGAGAGTAGTCCTTATATAGAAAATATTTACTACTTGTGACCAAACTATTTTAACTTTGAAGGTCAACTCTGCGTTTAATGGAAAACGTAAGATGCTAAGAAAGTCACTCCAGCACTTGTGCTCTTCCCCAGAGGTAGAAGCAGCTCTGGTCAGAATTGGTCTTCTCGCTACAGTAAGTAATCAAAGCCAAAACTCCATTTTAGATGCCATAATTTTGGTTATAATCATATCATCCAGTCATTGCATGATGTACAAATATGAAATCCATTGAAGAAAAAAATATAAGCAAGGAAAATGGAGGATATATCCACACGTGATGTATATAAAATTAAAATTTGGTGCCCAATGCGAGTTTTCTTTGTGATGCAGTCAAGACCTGAGGAGCTTACACTAGACGATTTCGTGAGGTTGCATAATCTAATTGAGAAGGTCTAGACCTCCCAAGTCCCAATATTAATCTGGTGTAAGGAGCAGACTGCAGAAAGTACTGAAAGTGTGTTCTTACAAGTACAGGAAGCTCCTATTTATTCAATATAGATCACATTTGAAACTTGCCAAACTGAAGGTTCATCACCAAATTAAAGCTTTATTGGACACCACTTATCACCAAGCACGAATCAACCATTGCTTCAGACAGCAACTTGACGAAGGTACCATGTTTGCAAGTTTTTGGTGCGTCGCGTACTCTTCTGGAGTCATCAATGACACAATCAGATATAGAGTTATATGGCTTCTATGAATATTCATATTTATCGCACATAGAACGTGTATGGTGTAAAATTGTAGGATATGCTATGATAGATTTGACAAGAAGAGTGTTTATTTCTGTATTACCATGTCAAGACATCCATTATTCTCGATTTTATAGAAAGATTTGATCTAGTTGATTCTCGAGGCTAAACATTCTAAATGAATGGTAAATTTTCTTTAAGATTGTACTGTGTTTAGAGTAAATATAAATCTGATTTACCTAGATCTAATTGTCATAAAGAATCTGCATAACTATACCTCAAGATTCCCAACATACATGATTTAATTGTAATTACTTCTAGTTTAACCAAACGTTTTTCTAATGGTATATCCGTATATGGTCATTATTCGAATAATTCTGGATTAAATCATGGCATTATCAAAATAATATTTGCGGCTTGATAATATTTGCCTAAGGATGAAAAGTGCACTAAATTAGTTAGTTGAGATATGGGAGAATATTTGTGTAATAACGAAATCAATTGAGCTATGTGAAAGCTTAAGACATAATTTATATGAGATAATCAAATGGAGCTATGTGAAAGCTTAGGACATAATTTATATGAGATAATCGAATGGTTTACCAGTTGAGCTAGCATTCCTTAATTCATGAGGTCGAGGATTCAAATTTCATATAAGGGAAGGGAGGTTAAAAATTATTGTAATATTAATTATATAAAAAAAGACATAATCTACATGACGATCCACAGATTTATGATGGTTCTGTTGAGTTAAAAAGAAGTTGATTGGCCATTCGGTGGACTTCTCTAGGTATTTTCAGCACATTCCAGGATCCAAAACAATCATGCTTCAGGTGGATTGTGTACTTTCAGACTTGTATATTTGTCGTGTATTTGCATGCATATGATCATGTATTATATTCTGCATGACATATTCGTTACATTTATTTAATATTGTGATATGTGTCTTTTTAAAAATTATAAAACTAATTTTAAACCGAAACATGTTTTTCATGTCTTCTTTGATGTTGATTGGGGGCTGGCTGAGCCTCTCAACCTTTGTTTGAATTATTTTCCTCCTTAACAATCCAATTTCCTAGAGTACCTGAACAAAATGTTATGTTTAGTGCTTTTTCTATGACTATCTACTTGTACAATTTGAGAAGGGATTTACATTGATAACTTCAACAAGCATGACTATATATATATATGTTAAGGCTGAGTTGTTTCTTCCCCTTTTTATTGTGACTAAATTCCGGATGAAGATAATTACAAGAAAAGGAATTTCAATTGAATAAATAAAATAAACAAGGAGAATTATGCATTTTACTTCATGACAATGATAAATTATTAAAATGCTTAGAAATGACATGACTTTTATTATTGTACCTCTTTAAAGTTTCATATAACTTACTATTTAATTAGAAGAGGCTTGATATATTTGCTCCAACTTATATTGTCAGTATAAGTGAAGATGTTGATCTTCTTCTATCTATTGTTTACTTATGTGCCTACTAACTTTTTTGTTGTTTTCCTCTCAATCTACAATCTCTGGTCCATCTAGGGAATAAGGTGATGAATGATGACTGATAATAATAGTGATCTTCTTCTATTGGAACGCTTTAGGCGTTTCTAATAATTGTTCCATGCATGAAAAATAAAATTTTATATAGAACTATTAAAATTAGTCACGGTATAAATTTGAGGTTAAAAACTACTTTTCTTTTTAACTTATTATTATTAATATTATTATTATTATTATCACGAAATTGGACTATAGCTGTAATATATCAATATTTTTATTAATTAATTATATTTCTTTAGATTGTGTTTTCTTGATCCTTATTATCTATAAAATAGATCAATAATGTCTTTCTTCTATGATTAAAAATAATGGAAGATTGGATTAAAAGAAAAATTGAAGGTGGCTTCAGTTTGATATGAGATAAAAGAAAAAGGTGCACAATTATATATTTTAATAAATTAAAAAAATGTATTTATTTGTTACTTCTTTATATAGTAATTAAAATACATTAACAAGCACAAGTTCAATCAACTATTATAATTTGATCGGCTTTTTACTATGTTCTTAGTTATGCATAAAAAGCTATGTTGCTTCTTATATTACAACAATGAAATTATTGATAATTGAGCTTTGAATAATTAAAAATGAATAATCACATTCTTTTCATAAGTGAGAAACTATATTATGAACATAAAACACCTTAACCAGTTAGTACTAAATTATGTTTCTTATTTGGTCATTCATCATGCACAAACATAGACAAGGTGCTACTTTGAGTATTTAATAATGAAAATAACGATAATGGAACATTGAACAATTAAAATTGAAACAATTGTTTTAAGGACAAAGACATAAAATAATATTTTCGTTTAGAGCATTAGAAATCAATTATTTGAATGAATTATTAGACATCGTTTTCTTTGTGAAATAAATAAATAATTGAATATAAATAATGATTCTTGCACATGATAAACAACTACAAATTTTGGTGTAATGAGGAGGTGCAATGTTTTTATATTCTTAAGTTTTAATCAAAATGACATCATTATTTGTAAAAGGTAGGATTAGTTGAAATTATTTGTAAAGGTAAGGTTATTTCATATGCATCAAAATTAATTGTTTATTTGTCAATTATTATTATTGAAATTATGACAATATATTCTTAAAATCTTACAAATATTTAATTGGGACGGTCAATATTGTCTTTATCTTAAATTTGATGACTTGTTAGCAGGCATTTACATATATTTATTTTTATCTATATATCTACAAAAAATCATTATAAATTGCAATCAATCATGATTTCATCACATTTATGAAGCAAACTTGAGATGTCGAAGATTTATAGTAGCATATATATTTTTTCGTTATAGTAATATAAAAAATATCTTAACTAATTAATTTTTTGTGTATTATATTTATACTTTTCCTTTAAATGTTTTAACAATCGTAAACATGACCAATGATGGAATTCATTAGGCAATGAAATAGATACATTGTTTTTAAATGATAATAATATAATTGAGAATTAATAAAGATATATTTCCAATTTATTTTATGACTTACAAAACTTTAATGAATAGTATGTTTGAATTATTTTCAAACTTTTTTCAATATTTTCAACAACGAAAATATATAATTACAACATAAGTTATCATAATGATTTTTTAATAGCTGAAATGAATAATTGAAATTTTACATTTCACAACATGATAATAATAATTTATTGATTTTAAACTCTAAGTCTATGTTAGAGGAAAATACACACCCTTAATGTCTTATCAGGATAATTGTTTGTGGAGAAAATAAGGTATAAAATATTATCTTTTTTTAACATTAATAGATTTGAGTATGAAATATTAGAATGAAACATATTTTAGATGAATCTCCATATATTTCTTGTGACATATAACATATTTTTAATCTTTAAATTTCAAATAAAACTTACAAATTCATTATTATCAATGAAAATAAATATTTTAAGAATTAGCATTATATAATCGAAAAAATATTAAAAGCGATAATTATGGCGTCTGGCCTTGGCGTATCAAATTGAAAGGTGATAAAACAACAAACCGTATACGGCAACAAAATTGATTGCAACTTGTATTTGCCACTCATTCTATCAACTTGTATTTGCCACTCATTAAAGGCAATATTAATGCAGATCCCCCAAGCATCACAGAACATCAATGTTTCCCCTCAAATGTCCTTGATTTTCTTTCCCTCCAAATAGTAGATATTTTGGAGAAGCGATTTACGATTCGTGTAATGCGGTTCGTTAATATAAGGTAATATATATATTCGCCATGCAGAAATTTCAATGTAAAAATGGTACACGTTACTAAAATGTACCATTCTAAAATGGTACAATTGAAAAAAAAAAGTGTACCAAAATTATTCTATGCACCTAATTAGAATGTGTACCAAATTAGATTAAGTTGGTTGATTCTTAAAAGTTAAAAATATACTTATATATAATTGGCATTAATGATTTTTTATTGAAAATGGTACATATTACCTAAAATGTACCAAAAAAAAAAGAAAATATATCAAAAAATAATATAATTTATATTTTTAATTATTAATGAACCATTTAATGAGCAAGGCAATAAGGCGTAACTTTTCCGCGATATTTTGCATCAAAAAGCCAACTTCAAAATTATAGTTGAGAAGTTTTTTTCCAGTAATATGTTGACAAGAGTCTGCTTGTTTAGATTTATACCTCCAAATAGGGTACCCTTCGACCACATCTATACTCATGTCACTCATAGAAAATCTTTTCTACAGGCTAGTGGCTACATCCGGCAGAACCTATTATCACGGGTGCATATTGATTAGTGAATATTTGTCATAGTTTTTATGATGATTTTTTCGGTATACCGAACTAACGAGAAATTGGACCCTAGTGTTGATAAATCTATTATTTGGATAGAGAATACTACTGTTAGGTGAAGTCGATACCCCTAGTAATCCTTTTATTCATAAGTTTATCCCTTTTAATTGCATTGCTAGTTTAAGTTTATTTATTTTAGTCAATCCTTCAAATCACATATTTCTCTTAACAACTTCTGATTAATTTAAGTAAACAAGTTCCTTAATTAGTTAGGCCACACTTGAGCATTGTACAACTATCACGACTCGTGCTCTTTAGAGGAATATAATTTGTTCCATCGGCTACACGTCTCACTCTAGGGGTGGCCGGCAAGCGCACGCTTTGTGCATTCATTTTTCCCTTCTTAGACACAAAAATCCAACACACGACGTGCCTTCGCTCCAGTGGATTTTGGTGTCGTGGAAATAATGCGCCCCCATCCCATACTTCATGCTTTTCACGACATGCCTTGTTTTAAATATATAAACTTTTAATCCTTGATAGATCTCTCTTGATAGACGGGCACACTCAAATCAATATTATATGCTAATAGCAATCTAAAAATAACATACTCCTTCAATCTCAATTTACTTGATTATGAACGTAAAAAATATTTTATTAAAAGCTTGATTAATATTACTAATATACTGAATACTTCATAAAAAATGCTTTAATTAATCATGTGTTACGGAAATATTATATTGTGGATCTCTTGTCAACCAAGTCGTCTTGTTTACCAAGAAAGTGAACGACTTGTTGAGCAATCAATTAGGTTACTTATTTACCTAGTTACTTAGTTACCTTATTATTGTATCTTGAAAGCCTATAAATAGGCAGCTCATTGTATTGTACATTCAGGAAGCAATAAAATCATCCTCATTATCTCTCTTGTTATTTACTGCATGCATTTATATTGTTCTTAGTTATATTCATAGCACGTTATCAGCACGATGATGCTTTCCAACTGAGTGAGAAGTGAGAGTTTGGAACCAGAAATTATTATTTTGTAGCAGAAAGGTGATTCGAGTTTTCAATAAGTAATGGCTGGAGGTAAACTAATCGATCTCGTTCTTATAAACACGCTTTCATTGTGTATGTTCATAAATTAATTAGAACATACATATAATTATGATTTATTTCATTTAGTATCGAGGAAGCATGTTATTGCCTTTCTTATGACATGAAAACACAGATTAATTATGCTTTGGTTTTAACAAGGACATAATTTGAAGAATTACATGTTGATAATTTAGTGTAAAATCGATATCAATACACATAATTAATCAAACTTATGTATGTATGGGTTGCCAAGCATGTTTAATATATTAACGGTGTTTAAAATTGTACCGGATATAATTTTAATATTAAGTGTTGGCCAATATGTTTGATTCAATGCAGCATATATACTTTGCATCTTAAGTGTATTTGCGAAATATATATAAGTGGATTTATGAAAGATGGCACATACTTCATTTATAATTCACGTTGGAGGAAATATCAAGCATGTGGTATTAGCAAATTGGTTACTAATTATAAATATTAAACACGTATGTTCTAGTAACTTTCGAATTAGAATAATTTGTTTTTTGAATAATTATAATAATAGTACAGTTCATATAATATCTTCTTTTGAAGTACTAAAATATTACAAAGTATTAAATTGATCACGTATAACGTACCACATATTACGAATACTGGTGCTTTGAAGTTTGAACATGTGACTCCAATTGGATAATAAATATTAATAGATCCGTTTTGGTATTATATGCAATGTAGAGCTATAGAAAATATTGAGGAAACTAGCTCAATTATCTTTGTATGTTTTTATTTATAATAGCACGTATCCATTGGATAATTATTATTGTCTTAAATTAAATTTATGTGTTAGAGAAAATAATTATAAAACTTAAGTCTCAAAGACTTATTAGTTCAACAAGTTAATTTCATTAGATCTATACACTTATTGTGTTAAATTAAATTTAAGATCTATTATTAGTTCGAGGAGAACTACTTCACAAGATTTTTGCTTACAACTGACATATTGTGTAGTGTTACTAGTCTAGAAGACCTGAGAAGAATATTTATTTACTACCCTTTTATTCTCACAACTAGTCTATAACACTATGTATTTTGAAGAAAGTTTCGATTGTCATTAGTCTAGAAGACTAATCCAAAAGATTTGAATCTTTTGTGTGTCTTGAAAAAGAATCAATTTTATGAAAGCGCGAATATGAAAGATTAAGGTCTTCAAAATTGATAGTCACATATATTAAGGGCTTTTGAATATTCTGAGAAAGAATTTGTGAATGCCCCCATTGTTTTTGTAACATGGTGGATTGACTTATATGGCTGAAGACTCATATATAATTTAAAGTATACATATTTCGTTTATGAATTGGATTTCCTTGATTACTTATGATTCTTCAAGGCCCAAAGTACCTTACAAATGAAATTGCTTGAGCATGTCAACATTTGAGGTAGTGTCGAATTAAGCTTTAGAAGAGCTAGCATATGAGTCCCCCTAAATGAATAAATTTACTATGAAAGATGTATTGTATGCGTCCTAGTGAATGATGAATTGAATCATTTGTACATCGTATGTTATCTTGGAGCATGGATAATGACAACACCGATTTATGTGTTCGAGATTAAGTCGGGTAGGTAATCAGAGAAATGGTATAATGAATAAGAGCAGTATCGTCTCTCACAAATTCAATATACTAATACTAGGTCTTTTCTTAATCCTTAATTAACTAATAATTAAATAGTAAATCTTTATCGAACTACTTAACCCCACATTTCGATTATTGATGCCTCGACTAAGCGACCCGATTGTCGTTCTACACTTCGAGGCTGCGTCCTGATACGGTCTTTTTCCGCCCCTTGAGTTAACAACCTCTCAATCTTATCCAACCGGGACTCTTCAGGTTTCTAAAATCTGGATTGATCTTGAAATCCCTGGTAGATGCCATCCAGCATTTAGTTGTTACTCGAGAGAAATTGGGGTGGGCTCCTCGATATTATTGTAGTTATTGGAGAATGCACCGTTAGCGTCGATTGAAATTGGATGCATATTGAACTTGCTACATGAGGGCCTCCAAGACAAGATAGAGTTTCATGATTACACCACATAGAGTACACAGTAGAACCGTATTATGCGATCATGCCGCGTAATCCGTTGCGTAGTTGCTGCTTGAATTGTGAGGGAAGCGACTGTGCTTCGAACTTTTGTCTTTTCATCAATCTCAGGGACCCCGACCACTCTCACGAGAGGTATGTGCTTTCGAGATAGAGTGGTGTTGATAACAAATAATTCCTCAATAAGATATAAGCTTCATCGAGTCTTAGCATCAAGCGGCTCCTCACGGAGACATCTAATATAGTGCGAGGTGCTTGGTGTCAACCCATTATGGAAAGGTTTGCACGAATAAGGTCGGGAAAGCTATGATTGGAGACGGAGTTTAAAGTGAACCTTGAAACCGTTCCCAAGCCTCGCTTAACTTTCATCTCATCTTTCATCTTCTTTGGAAACACACAATGTCATTAACTGATTTGAACAGTTTTTGATCTCTTGCCAGGAAAATGTCGGGCTAAAAACTTTTGCACGGCTTGCTCCCATGTGGTCACATTCGTAGGACTTTGAGTATTCCGCCCCTCTATGCTCTCCCGAGATAGAGAGAAAGGAAATAACGATCGAGTGGATAGAATCGAGGCCCCGGAACACCATTTACTTTTAGAGTAGCGGTATCTCCGTAGAATTTACTAAATGCTCATTAGGATAGCCATGACCGGGCCATTAGTGCGCATGATTCTTCACATGTTGAGATGGTGCGAGGCTTGACTCAAAGTTGTTGGCTTATTGGAATTGGTGGTGGCACGAGCATGTGGCGATTAACCGCCCAATGTAGGCAATGCATAATCCCTCAAAGTCATCGAGGCACGGGTCATCGCCCGTCCCGAATATCCAATCCTTTTCTTCAGGGAGTAGTATTGGGTTATTATTGGCCATGGTAGATGAACTTTCAGCGTTTCTTCTTCAAGTCTCAGAATTTAGTTTTCTAGCTATTTTCTCAATCTCAGGATCAAAGAACAATTCTCCAAAATGATGTGAGCGGGTCATGCACTAAAACAATAATAAAAGAGATAAATCGCTAAAACGATAATATAATAAAACTAGCTAAGTTAAGGAACGAAATTAAACTAATATTAGTAGTATAGATCACAAACAGCAGCTTGACTAAATTAGCTAATACTAAATGAATGCACAAAAAGTGAACCTTACTTAATCTGAACTACTTAACTAAATTGACTAAGTAATTAAATTAGCTAATACTAAATGAATGCACAAAAGTGAACCTTACTTAATATTAGAAATATAGTCGGAATATGATTTCATCGGATCGTCGATTCAATTTACCTAGTAGTTACTTATTAGTTCATAACAAAGCATTCCTACTCTGATTGATATTGCTTCTCGATTAGCACCAATTAAGTCACAGAAGCTAACTATGTCTACATGATAGCTTAAAATAGGAGGCCTTATTAACGGCTTATACGCTCGTAAAATTGCACACGGCGTTACATATCTCTATGGTAAATGAAAGCGTGTGTTCGATTAACCAATTTGTAAGTGAAAACCTATTTCTAGCAATTAATCACTTATAGCAAGGCGACTTAATATTGATATCGAATATTAAATACTAATTATGCACAAAAATCGAAATTATGAAACTAGAAATAAAATTAACTCCAAAGAAAATCAAATCATCCGATCAACTACGTCATGGTCACGGCCCCAATAATAAAGTAGTTCATAATAAAAGACATAAATAAATACATGAAATTAATGGCATTCATCATAACAATAAAAATATATTGAATTAAAATTATTCGAACCAATTAAAGTAATCAACTACAACCTTCGCCTTGGGAATTAGCAATATGTAATTGATTTCTCCAATTTCTTAACACCGAGAACCAGTAGTGCGCCCAACTCAACAAAGTTAGTAGAACTTTCTTTTTGAAATTGAAGATATTCCTTTTTTTACTCTAACTCCTCCTGCTTTTATAGGTTGTAACCTAATATTAATTGGTAGAATCACTTATTCTTGGATCATGGCGCATGTAACTCTTAGTGGACTGCTCATATATTCAATTCCAGGCCGATTCCTTCACACACTTTAATAGATAATTTTGCTAAACTCAAATAAAGCGAGAAAACAAGTGAAAATTATATCGGATTAAGGTAAAAATAACACATCATCCTAATACGTAATTAGGGCCTGAAACACTATATAATAAACGCCTCGCCCCAGCACTTAAGTTTCTTGCTTGTCCTCAAGCAAATGACATAGAAACGAGACAAATTCAAGCATCCAAGGATCTCAAGTACTTCATATATCATTGAGTTCTCAGACAATCAATCATGAGTAATGGCTCTTCTAACGCTAAGGCGTAATATCATCGATTCATCGGGTAAAAAAATAGTGCGCTGAAGTGAGATTTCGCTTTCACTTGTCGCTCGGAAATGTGCGAAGTGGTTCTTTACATTTTACGCTGATTCTACGAATGCATTGCATGTTTCACCATATGCTTGGTGCCATCCTATCAATCCATCAACAATGCATCTGACATAAATGGAGAAGATTCTTTTATAGAGGTTGTAAATGAGGCAGTGTGAGGGTAGGATAAATATTTGGCTACGGACTTTAATACTTGAGGAGATGTGGCTTCTGAATTAATTATGTTGAAAATAGCATGCCTAACAACTACCTTCTTGACATTCTACATCTCTCATTTAAGTACCGTCATTTCACTTTATTCTTTATTCGTATTTTTTTTCTTAAGTTTTTTTTTCATAATTACACCCATAAACATCAGACACTTTCATAATTAAGCTTGAGACACAATTTCTTTTCACTTTGAGATCATATTTCGTATGTCTTACTCCCTTTTCTTTTTCTTTTTTTTTTTCTTTTTTTTCAAATCTTCAATGTTTTCTCCTTCCCCAACTTGATTAGTTCAATTTCTTATGAGCCTGATTGACATAGATAATTCAAATTACACACACTCTCAAGTAGAGAACAACATGGTAAATAAAGGCTTATAGGCTTATAAGTGTGATATAATACAAAAGAAAAGGTGCGCCCAGGCTCGAGGGTTCGCTAGTGGATAATAATCGGGGTTGGCTTTTTTAGGATAAAGTGGTTTATAACCCTAAATGCCTTCATCATTTTATGCATGCATACAAAGTAGCAGGGAGAGAGATTCAAAACAGAGATTACGAGAAGAATACAAAACATGACGAGTATCGCCTGAAAAGAAAGAAACTCCGGCGTAAAATTAGGCACAAAATCTCGCAGGTAGCAGGGTATATTCACCCCAACAAGATTTATCCACTCAGGCTTAAAATCAAAACATAAATGCCGGCTAAGAATGTCAGAGTCAAAAACTCGTCAATCATGCGAGAAAATCATCGTCGAATGACATACAATTTACTATTGATCGGGATACGTCAATTTATCCGTTAAACTTATCATATACTTAAGGACAATCATTACGCACACGCGAAGACGAGGGTGCCTACGTGCATAATCTGAGAAATAAAGTAGGCAATTAAAACTTCCCGCAGCGAAGTGCAAGGTGGGGCGACTCGGCATCAAGAAGAAGGTGGATGGGAGGCATCAGCATCCTCCTCGTCGTCCAGCCGGCGCAAAATCTGCCTTAACAAGTCCTCTTGAGCATCCAATCTCTGATCGAAGTGCACCATCCACTGTCTCCATGTGCGATCACTATCTGCAGGCCCTGTAGATGGTGCAGCTGGCCGACAAAATTTGTTAGGCAGCGAACTACAGCTTGGGATCCCTGTCCTTCGCAGATGAGCTTTTGTGAACACCGATTCGTCTGATCCTTGAAACACATGAGTCACAGGGGCACTGCAGTGCTCAAATACTAATGTTAGCAGTCTGGGATAAACAAATGCAGCATGCTTAGACAAATACTGACAGCGTATCTTGAATAAGAATAGGTGCAAGTGCGGTAACCCATCCGACCATGAAGCGTCCTATACTAGAAAATACACATATCCTGTACCTAACGCCTAGGTAGCGGGAACTTCCACTAACCGGTGGTGGATAGCTCGGTTCTAATGCGATCATGTGGGAAAGGCCCATCCTTAGTGGAACTAATGAGTGAAAGGCAAGGCGTACTGAGTTGAGGTGAAAATAAGCATATGCAACCTGGAAATCAAACCCGGTACCCGTCATCATCGTCTCAGACTTAGTGTCAAAAGGAGAACCCTCGTCGGGAAACTTGTAAAAATGCGAGATAAGTTCTCGTTAAGCTATGGGGAACACCTTGCGGTTGTCTGCTTAATGACTAAGGAAATAATGTTACCACTGTCTCCATGTTGGCATAAATTCTTTAACAAGATCGACATAAACTTCGAGTAGGAGGGGCTAAAATTACATCGACGGCGAGTTCTCAAAATATTCACATATCTAAAGCAAGACTTTTTCTAAATGTTTCCCTTTTTTAGAAAAACATAACATTGTCCTTTCTACCGTTATACCAAGCTAAATTATCATCATCCGTGAGCGGAAAAGCGAGGAGCTTGGGGTTGATGCAAAACCATGGACTTAACCTTAGACCGACCTTTTGGCAGCTTAGGTTTAGGAGGCATGTGCACTAGATAATCCGACCCCAATCAATGTGAGCAGTAAAAAGCACAATGTGACACACTTGAAAGAAATAACAGAGCAGAAATCAATTAAGGAAGTACCTAACAAAACTGAAATCAAGTCTAAACACCATGATGAAACAGAGAGCGAAAATAAAAACATAACTAAAAATAAATCAATAACAACTAAATTAAAAATGAAGTACCGAAAATTCCACCAACATAAAGTGAAAATTAAAAATTAAGAGATAGCAGAGAAATGAAAACGAAATGCGAGCTTAGCGGTGAAGAGGCGGGTAGAGTTAGCCGGGCAGGCGGCGAGTGGCGCTGACTACGCCGGAGTGCGGAGGTGAGGGGCCGGTGGGTGTCTTGTGGTAGCGGCGGCAGGCTGAGTGAGCCGGAGGTGCGTCGGGCCAGTGATTTGTGGGCGGCGGCGGATCTGCCCGAAATTGCGCCCGATGCGGCCGGGCTGAGGAAGTGGAGAGGCAGCCCGGATCTGCGGCAGTAGTGAGGCTGGTGTTTGAGGTCGAGGCTTCGGCGGCAACTAATCTTTGAGAGGCAGTGGGGCTGCAGAAGCCGAATGCTGCGCGAGATACGGCAGGCAGCGCGCGGCAGGCGGTGGGGCGGCGGATCGCCGGCCTTTAGGGGGCGGGATTATCAGCGAGCTGCACGGCTCCGAATTTGGTGATTTAGGGGCGTGGCGGAGTGTGCGGCCGGAGGTCGTGATTTGGGGTAGGGCGGCGGAGTTTTTGAGGCTGGTGTTTCTTCTGGTTTGGGAAAAGACTTGGTTTTTTTGTTTTTTTTCGACTTAAAAATCTGACCTGGGGAGGTCAAGTAATTGACCTCCGCTTGGCAACTAATCTGCGGAGCACATTGTCCCGTTAAAGGCCGTCGGGGTCGAAATTTGACTTTCGCTTGGCGTCAAATTGCTAGCGTCTTTTTACCAAATTTCACCCAATTTTTTTTTTTAAGGCACACGTGGAAACTAAGAAATAAAATAGCCTTATTATAAAAGATTGGGTTGCCTCCCAATGGCCTTCGTTTAACGTCTTTTGTGACGAAGGACTGTATTCGTTGATAGGTGAGATTGCCACTTATATTTTATGACCACCGTATTTACTCTTTCCACATGTCCACCATAATAATGTTTCAAGCGTTCACCATTGACCTTAAAAGTGCCCTTCTCCTCATGAGTTATTTCCACCGCACCATAGGGAAAAACTTGGGTAATAGTAAACGGTCCAGACCATTTAGATTTTATAACAGGAGCGACCGTGGTATTGGAATTAAACAACAAAACTTGTTGTCCAACTTAGGCTTCAGCGAGGCGAGATCGCTTATCATGATTAACAGTTGCTCCTTGTAAATTTTGCATTTTCATAAGCTCCCCAAAGCGAAACTCTTGCATTGAGATATCAATCTGCTATAGCCTCAAATCCTTGAATCAAAATTGTAGAGATTTCACACTTGATAATGCTTTATGCTTTCGAAACTCATTTGGGAGGTGACAAGCTTTACGTAAACAGGCGATAAGGAGACATACCCGATAGGTGTCTTAAATGCGGAGTTCTATATGCCCGTAATGCATCATCTAACTTCTTAGACCGATCATACGAGATGCATTGTTGTTTTTTCTCTAAAATGCTTAAGCTCTATTAGATAATTATTTGTCCATTTGTTTGAGGTGATATGGTAATGCAACTTTATGGAATTACCCATGTTATATAGCAAATGTCTCTATATATTACAAAAATTTTTACCTTAAATACATTGTGTATTAGCTCGAGGAGTCCCAATCTAGTAACACATTTTTCTTTAAGAAAGATATGACTACCTTGGCGTCATTAGTTTAGCTTGACTTCTTCCGCCCCACTTGGACACATAGTCACGCATGCGAGTGTACTTATTGGAAAAAGATGATGTAAAAGGACCCGTAATCGATACCCAAGCATTAAAACAGAATCATTAGGGAAAATATTAGTAAAGGGGCATCTCATTTTTGCGGGACATATTACTGTTCTCACGACAACGTCAGCTGACTTCACAAAGGTACTATAATCCTTAAATAGGAAGGTAATAAAAACCCGGATTGTAACACCTTCTTGTTGTTCGGGGTAGGACGAAAATGGCCTCACCTACCGGGCATGACTGCAATGTTCTAGGATAATCGGCAATTTCTATCTCGGGGATACACCTCCTAATGATATTATTATCGACCACAGGCAGAAAAAAGAAGGGATCATCCCAAAAATATTGTTTCACATCGGATAAAAATTTCTTAACTTGTTGGTATGCTAACTTCAGTGAAATTTGAACTCCGCTTCTTGATATAATTAACAAAATACTGCGTACCAAGGTATTTGATTTTGAGTGACTACACCTAACTTAATTGTTCGTGAGGGGAAAGGTCTCACTTGTGGGTGTTTAGCAGGGGTGATACAATTCTAGATAAATGATCAGCCACCATTTTAGGAACCCGTTTTGTCCTTAATTTTCACAAATTAGAATTCTTGAAGTAAAAGTATCCATCTTATCAACCTAGGATTAGCATCTTTTTTTTGAGAAAGCAAATATTTTAATGCGGCATGATGGGTGTATCTGACCACATGAGATCGATCAAATATGATCGAAACTTATCCCAGCAAAAACAACAGCAAGCAACTCGCTACCGGTAGTAGTGTAATTACGTTGAGCATCATTGAAGGTTTTGCTTTCCATAATAAGTACACGGAACACCTTCTCCTTAACTGTCCGGCGGTAGCACCAGCGGCATAATCAACTTTGCGTCCGCATAATTTCAAATGGGCTTGTCCAATCAGGTGCAACGACCACAGGAGCAGAAATAAGTTTATGCTTCAATATATTAAAAGCCTGCACACACTCATTAGTCATATGAAAAGATGCATCCTTAACCAGCAAATCACATAAAGGTTTAGATATTTTGGAAAAATCCTTGATGAAACGCCGATAAAAACCGGCATGACCAAGGAAACTTCTTACATCTTTGACACATTTTGGTGGAGGTAACTTTTCAATTATATCCACCTTTGCTTTATCAACTTCTATTCCTCTAGAGGGGTACAACGACCCGAGCAACATCACTTCTTGAACACCGTAAAGTGACACTTTTCCACAGGTTCAAGATTGCTAAGATTGTCTCTCGCGGCGCTTCATAGCTGGGGGATTCAAGGTGTCAGAGCAAATGCATCAAAGAAGATCCAAAAACAGAAAAATCATCCATAAAGACCTCGATGCATTTCTCTATCAAGTCGAGGAAGGAATATGGACATCATCGTATTTGAAATGTGGTGGAGGCCTTGGCAATAGCTTAAGCGGCGTTAAGCCTAAAAGCGAATGTACCATATGGACAAGTAAATGTTGTTTTTTCCTGATCCTCTGGTGCCACCACAATTTGGTTGTATCCTGAATATCCATCTAAAAAGCAGTAGAATGGATACCCAGCTAATTTCTCTAGCATTTGATCAATAAATGGTAGAGGAAAATGGTCATTCTGAATTCTGACATTTAACTTTAGAATCAAATACATATTCTCCAGCCTACCGCAGTTAAGTGGGTATCAATTCATTTTATCATTTTTAACCCACTGATATGCCCCTTTCTTTGGTACAACTTGTGCGGACTCATAAGCACTATACGAAATGGATAAATTATACTGCATCCAAAAGCTTGAGAATTCGATAACACCACCTCTTTTTGAGATTAAGTTTAATCGCGTCGAGGGTTGGATAATGGGTGGCACCGTCCTCGAGAAGTAGTATTCGTGCATGCACGTTGAAGGCTGAGACCCTTAATGTCTGCTACTGTCCAACCAAGCGCCTTTTTGTGCTCTCCAAGTACCCTGAGAAGTTTTTCTTCCTGCACCTCACTCAACAAAGAAGAAATAATAACAGGTAATTCATTAGTGCCATGAAGAAAAGCATATTTAAGGTGCGAAGGCAAAGCCTTCAACTCAAGGGTAGGAGGCTTTTCAATAGATGGTATCAACTTTGATACACTGTGTCCTAGTTCCTCATACTGCCTTCTACCAAGGGTATAACGTAGAGGGCCTGCATCCATATATGCTACCAATGATAATAAGTTTTCAGATGACAAGTTCTCCTCTTTAGTATTTGTTAGACATAACTCTACTACATCTCGAGACTTTAACTCACTTTGAAAGGCATGTTGCACTAACGTATCAACCATCAATTGAAAAACAATCGTGCAGTTATCTGCGCGGAACTTTAGTGACTTGTCGCTAATCAAAAACAACTTGCTCCTCCCCCCACTCTTAAAGTGACACAAATCGCTATGAACATCGATAAGGGTTCTAGTGGTAGCTAGAAAGTCTGCAGCTAATAAAGGATGTCGATCTTCGGACATATCGAGTACAACGAAATCAGCAGGGAAAATAAACTTATCTACCTTAACCAAAACATCTTCAAGGACACCATATGGGTATACAATAGACCTATCGGCTAGTACGAAAATGGTTGTACTCTTGGCACTCTGAAGCCCAACCTATGACATGCCGACAAAGGCATCAAATTGATACTTGCACCTAAATCACATAACGGTTTACCAAATTCAATGCCACCCGATTGCACAAGGGATTGTAAAACTCACGGATCTTTAACTGCGGCAATTTACATTGGATTGTGCGGAACACTCTTAGTCGTTAAGACCGTTTCATGTTCCTCGAATCGCCTTTCTTGGATAAAACATCTTTTAAATGAGCTTACATAGGCTGGGAATGCGCTCAAGGGCCTGCAAAGGAATGTTAATATGCAACTTTTAAACATATCAAGAAATTTATAGGTAGACATCGAGTTTTCTTCTTTTTGGAAGCCTTTGAGGAGTAAAGGAAAGGGGGTGGGACATATTGACCCAAGATTTCAATGGAAACTTCCTGGTAGTCGAGTATTTGTTTCTCCATTAATTCGTTTGTAAAGGCTCGACCTCAACCTCTAAACTTTTACCATTGCGCAAAGTGATTGCATGTGCATGTTCTCGTGGGTTCTTTTCAGAGTTGCTTGGAAGGGAACCCGGCGTTCACGATATTGATGCCTGAAATTTAGCCCATTGATTGTCGTTACGCTTCACCAGTTGCATCCTATTACGGTCTTTTTTCCACCATGAGTTTAACAACCTCTCAATCTTATCCAACCGGGACTCTTGGTTTAAAGTCTCGATTGATCTTGAAATCTGAGTGGTGCCAAATCGAATTTGGTTGTTACTCAAGAGAAATTGGGGTGGCTCCTCAGTGTGTGTAGTTATTGGAGAATGCACCATTAAATCGTTGAAATTGGATGCATATTGAACCTGCTCTGTAGGGCCTCCAAGACAAGATAGAGTTTCATGATTACCACCACATAGAGTACAGTGGAACCATATGCGATCACTTGCCCGCTGTGTCCGTTGCGTAGTTTACTCTAGCGGGTGTGAGGGAGGCGACCTGTGCTTCCAGCTTTGTCTTTTCATCAATCTCAAGGACTGACCACTCTGCAGTATGTGCTCGAGGATGGGGGCGGTGTTGAATAACAAATAATTTCACTCAATAAGATATAAGCTTAAATGGAGGCGTCTTAACATCAAACGCTCTCCATTTGAGAGGAACCATCTAATATAGTGCGAGTGCTTGGTGTCAACTTATTATGGAAGGTTTGCACCAAATAAGATTCGAGGAAAGCTATGATTGGGGCGGGTTTAGAGTAGACGAAACCGTTCCCAAGCCTCACCTAACTTCATCTCATCTTTCATCTTCTTTGGAAACACCTGATGTCATTCTTGATTTGTGGTGGATTTTGATGCGGGAAAATGTGGCTAAAAACTTTTTGCACCAACTTGCTCCCATTGGTCACATTCATAGGATTTTGAGCATTCCGCCCACTCCTTTGCTCTCCCGAGATAGAGAGAAATAACGGTCGATGAATAGAATCAGCGGAACACCATTTACTTTTAGAGTAGCGACTATCTAGGTGAAATTTAAATGCTCGTTAGAGGTCTTCGCTGACCCGAGGCCATTAATTGCACATGATTAGCCGCATGTTGGATCGGTCTGGGGCTTGACTCAAAGTTGTTGGCATTGATTGGTGGTAGCTTTGAGCATGTGAGAGCGATTAACCCCTTCTAATGTAGGCAATGCATAATCCACTGAGAGTCATCCGAGGCACCGAATTAAATCGCCGTCCATGAATATCAATCACTGTTTGGGTAGTATTAGGTTGTGTGGCCATGGTAGATGAACTTCGGCGTTCTTCTTTGAGTCTCGAGGAATTTAGTTTCCTAGCTGTTTTCTCAATCTCTGGATCAAAGAACAATTCTCCAAAGTGATGTGAGCGGGTCATGCACTAAAACAATAATATAATAAAAGAGATAAATCTAGCTAAAACAATAATATAATAAAACTAGCTAAGTTAAGGAATCGAAATTAAACTAATATTAGTAGTATGTCGATCCCGGCGGCAGCTCCAGCAAACAACACCGATTTATGTGTTCGGTCGAGTCGAGGTAGATGTCGAAATATAATGAATAAGAAGCAGTATCGTCACCACAAATTCCAATATACTAAATCTTAGGTATTTTTCTTAATCCTTAATTAACTAATAATTAAATAGTAAATCTTTATCTCTAGACTACTTAACTAAATTGACTAAGTAATTAAAATTAGCTAATACTAAATGAATGCACAAAAGTAACCTTACTTAATGACTATAGTCAGGGACACATGATTTCATCGGATCGTCGATTCAATTTACCTAATGGTGCAGTAGTTCATAACAAAAGCATTCACTATCTGATTGATATTACTTCTTAGTTAACACCAATTAAGTCCCCTAAACTAACTATATCTCTATGATAGCTTAAAAATAGAGGCCTTATTATGACTTATGCAGCTCATAAAATTACTGCGGCGTTACTGTACCTCATGGTAAATGAAACGTGTGTTCGATTAATAATTAAGTAGTGACAACCTATTTCTAGCAATTAATCACTTATATGAGCGACTTAATATTGATATCAAGATATTAAATACTAGTATGCACAAAAATCGGAGTATGAAACTAGAAATAAATTAACTCAGAAATCAAATCATCGATCAGTATATCGTGAATGCGACTAATAATAAAATTAGTTCATAATAAAAAGACATAAATAAATACATGAAATTAATGGCATTCATCATTAACAATAAAAATATCTTGAATTAATTATTCGAACCAATTAAAAAGTAATCAACTCTAAGCTTCGCCTTGGTCGCAATATGTAATTGATTTCTCGATTTCGTCTTTGCCGACTTCAGTAGTGCGCCAAAAGCTCCAACAAAGTTGATGACTTGCTAACTTACGGAGATGAGATATTCCTTTTTACTCACAACTCCTCTGCTTTTATAGGTTGCCGTAACCTAATGATAATTAGCGAATCCACTTATTCTTGGATGCGTAGCGCATGTAACTCTTGAGTGAATTTTTCGTATCTTCAATTCAGGGCCGATTCCTTCACTTTAACCGATAATTGCTAAACTCAAATAAAAGCGAAAACAATTTACAAATTATATCAGTTAAGAGTAAAAATAACATCATCAATATGTAATTAGGGCCTCGAAACACTATATAATAAACAACTTATCGGAGATAATTTGCTTCACGCAAATATTTTGTTATATGTTGCATAATGTTGCTAGTCTTGAAATGATGGTATTTTCCTTTTGTGATTTCATAGAAACAATAAGGATAATCATTACATCCACTAAATGGTGACTATTGATGTATACAAATTGATTATCGATCTATATCGAGAGAAGAGAAGCGCTATATTGTTTCTGAAGAAACACATATTCATATGAAAAGATTTGTGGAAAGATTATATATGTCTAGAGCTAGTTCGATTGATGTTGTGATTATACGTGTCTAAGCTAGTTAAGCTAAGGAAAGATTTGTCTTACTTGATCTTGTGGCAGCACATCTTTCACCAGGAGGCTGCACGGTGTATAGATTTTCAATATCCCAGGATTGCCACACGAACAACATGAATAAAGGAGAAATATGTCTTGCTAATAATCACCGAAATTGATTAGAAAGATCTAGAAGAGCAAACATATTGTTCAATCCACGTATTTTAAATACATGTGAAAAACTAGCGATATGGGTGAAGTAGTAATTAGTTCGAAGACCTAATATTTTCAATAATGTAACAAAAGTGAGGACTCGGAAAGAGTTAATATTTATCAAAGTGAAGTAAAGTCAATTGATGGTATATTTGACAAAAGTAAAACAAGTCAATTGATGGTTCTACGAAATAGCTAAATATTGTTACGTAACACGTATATGTATTATTAAAATCTGAGTTTCTATCAAACAAGTTTGATTATTTGGCATGACCCGTTTAGACCATCCCGATGAGATTTATGATGCGAAATAATGATTTGAAATTTGATTAGAGTCATTAAAAAGGAAATTAAACTTAAGATTATTGAGTTTAAAGACTTTATGAGATACATGTTGCTAAGCTACCATTGAAGCCGGTTAGAGGCATGTTGAATTACACAGCCCGTAATTGATCATTGAAAATATTATTACATGCGGTGTCACTTGTTCGCATCAAGCCAAATTATCATAGAACTCCCCCAATATAATTAGTTTGGTCAGAAACCAAATATTTTACCCTCCAATTATACGTGTATCGTATATTACCAAGAGTATGCACAAATGTTGATTTTTGAATACTTATTATACCCAAAAGGTATATACATCTATATACTATTATACCCGAAAGGTATGTAATTAAAGTAATGGAAACATCTATAGAATTGAAGTAAGTTTCCATTGTGATGTATCAATATTTTCAACATTGAGGGGGAGAGAATATACAACTGAAAAAATAGAATATCTTGAAATGAAATATCCCTATGCTATATGATCCTCAAAGACTGAATAAATGAACTAGAAGTTCGAGAGAAGTTCAAGAGATATGAGCAGTTTAAGGGATAATATAAACCAAGTTAAGCTTTCTGAAGCAAATATCGACCTCGAGATAGTATTGAAATTATATATCGGTTGTAAACACTGAAAATAGAGTGAAGGTTCGAGGAAGAACCATTGTAAGGTCAAATAGTTTCCTGTCAAATTCTAAAAGAGAAGAATATTTAAAGATGGTCTATAAGATTATTACTTCCGGAAAGAAAGAGATGAATAATATATCCTCGTGAATATGTTAAAGATATAATAAATGTTTGGAAAACGTTTACATCTTTGAGAATTCACGAATGCAATGAGATCTCGATTATCATGAATATGGTGTGAACTACATGGAAAAGATTGTCGACAATGAATGATGAACATAATGAAGAGCTACATATGATGGCGATATGAGGATCATAAGTCTATCTCCTTGAGTGAGTAGAAATATGTTTATGAATGGCCGATGAGAAAAGGCAACGATCAAGAGTAAAGGAAACTCACGCACTCGTGATGTAAAGTGAGAAATTTAGATTTGAAGTCTAATTAAGACGATACTAGTGCAAAGTGTATTGATATCTGCGAGAATAAATGACATATGATTTGTCTTATACCCAAAAGTACTAAACGAGTTATAAGGTGATGCATACGCCTTTTGATAGAGGGTATCAAAAATAATATATGTTTGGTAGCAACAAAATATAACCTTCTTGATATGCGTACTTGATTTATGATATAACATGCTAAGAAATGAGTACACATGACATGTATAAATTTATAATCTTTGGAAGCACATATAAAGATTTACATGATGCTAGAAACAAATAATACTATAAAGATTTATGATGCTAGAGGCACAAATTTATTCCAGGGAGCTTAACTCACTTGAGTTAGTATGAGAAATATTTGAATATATTTAAAGCCATCCAGAAGATGGATTACAAGTTTGAACTGCATTATTAGATATTCATTTGCATTTTATATATTGCATGAATATACAAGTCTATCGATAGAGTGTCATACATGTTTAAGTTTGACTATATTATGTCTTATGTGATTATATGATTTATTTATTTGCTTATTATGTGACATGAAATATTTGAATTATCAATTGTATGTTGGTTTTGATATTACATATTTTTTGATATTACATATTAATGATTGAGTTATTTATCATGTTGATGACCTGAATAGTCATGATACTACTGAAGATCCAATTATAACTTATAGACTCTAGAAGAGTTTTGAATGACTAAATTATCATGAATATGTTGAGTACAAGAAAACTCCCATGAGTTCTCGTCATGGCGACAATAAGTCTAATGTTATTGTTGGAAAAGAAATACCTTGTGATGGTATGACTCCTTATGCGAGTCACTTGAACTTCGAATATATGAAACATGATATAATATTTCATCCAAGCAAATGAAGATTCATGGGAGATAACTAATATTTCATTTTGAAAGATATGAACTTGGTCTGAAGTACCAAGTCTAGCCGTGTGCCCCACAACTTTGATACATGATTACATAATCATGCAATATTGACAACGCTTGTAAGCGTTATTTGGATTTTACTTGAATAATCTAAGCGATGATACCGTCGGGGGGAGATATGATATAGAATGATGATCTTATCGGGGGAGATACGATATGCATTGTACTCTTTTTCCACTTCACCAGAGATTTTTTCCATTTGGGTTTTTTCTTGATAGGTTTAATGAGTCAATTGCCCAAAACATATCTAAGATAAATTTAGTCTTTTGTTTTTACTAGATTTTTATCTCACAGGGTTTCCTAGTGACTATTTAACCGAAGATGGTTATACGAATGATCTTATATGGAATTGTATTTACATGTAATGATCGGGAGAAAAGTTTATGAAAATGTCAATTTATGTTTATGCCTTAAACATTATTGGAACTCACGAAGAGCTGAGAGTTGTAAACTTTTTAAGAAGAAGAATTTGAGATGAAATACCTCAGATTAGTCACATTGAACATGTATTTATAATATCACCAGATGTGAACATTAGCCATTAATATTGAGAAAATATAAAAGATCTATATAGTCTTGAAGAACCATATATAAGTGCCTTTTAAACCTATTTAATTTATAGGTAATTGTTTATGCTAATGCATGGTATATGATTTCATTGGAGGATCACATAAATGATCTACATTTATTTCACAGTGACATATTTCATGGTGATATATGGAAACAAACTATATCATGACATCATTGAGACATGCGCAATTCTTAAAATTCACGAAGAAAGTTGTGAAGATGTGTTGATTGAAAATTATGATCCAGCGGTCCGAAGTATTGCCCACGTGGTTTATTATGTGGTCGAATGGTCTTATAGAAATTGTTCAATCGTTTCATTCATGTGACAATCTGGAGATATTTCAATGAATCGCTCCTTACCAGTATTCGAAAAAGTTATCTCGAAGTATGACATTACATCAACTAAGTGATGTCAAGTGATGTAGTCGTAGGGGAATTGGTACACGTTGTACTCTTTTTTTTCTTAATCGAGGGGGTTTGTCCCCAATTGGGTTTTCCTATTGGGTTTTTTAATGATGCGACATTATATCTCACGTATATTCTTGACTCTCTTTCCTTCACTAGGGTTTTAGATCCCCAAGGGTTTTTAAGAGTAAGGTTTAACGAGGGCGTATTGTTGAATACTAGACATCGATAGGGAGTGTTGTAATATTATATTGTGGATGTCTTTACATCCAGCCCAAAATCGTCTTGTTTACCAAGAAGAATGACTTGATGAACAATCGATTGGAGTTCTTTATTTATCGAGGATTATTTGAATTCTTTTATTATTGTATCTTGAAAGCATATAAATGGGCGTTCGTTGTATTGTGATATAGCGATTAGGAAAGCGATAAAATGTCACCGTTATCTATAACATTTACCATCTATTTAATATTGTTCTTGGATTATATTGCTTGTCGAAAATAAAAAGTATTTTATTAGATCGAAGATAAAGAGATTGGGTGAATTACATATGATCAGTAAGGGCGAGGAAAAATTTAGCTACGTGTCAATTAAATTAGAATGGAGAAGTATTATCTATTGAGATATATATATTTGAATTTAAAATAATTGAATTTCAAAGTTCGGCTGTCAAAATTCAAAACTTTGTTACATTTTCTAAAAATGGAAATAGTACTACAGGGAATATCAATATATTACATTACAAAAAACAAAAAAAAAAAATTCTTGACAGTTGAAAGAATATATTTTGTGCATATTCATCCTCACAAAACAGCCATCAAGACCTTACAGGACATAAAGAAACAAGAAAAAGAACTTTACATTTGAAGGAACAACATCGAATTCCAAAAGAGATACAAGAACCAATATTTAGACCTTTAACATTCTCAAATAGTCATCAATAATAGACATTGCAGAAGACCTGTAACCAGAGCCGAACAAATTGTAGTGATTCAGATAATGGTAGAGCATGTAAAGATCTCTTCTTTTCTCGAAACCTGGCTGCATGGGCATCACCTGACGACGACAGTAGAAAACGACATAAATAATGGAAGCAAGTCCATTGATGCTTTCTGGTTTAGTAGTAAGGTGATTCATGTATAAATGTACTGATGGTATTAAAAAGATACTGCATTAGATAATTTGTAGCCTATTCATAAATCAATACAACTGGATATAAAATAACACCCTTGGGATAGATGCTAGAAGGAACAGAAGGTTAGACCGTAAAGTGGCAGATTAGCTGTTTCACATGCTTAGATTTAGTTTTGAGTAGTACAGGACTACAGGGAGGTGCCTGAAGGTATTGGTTTGACATGCTATTAATACATTATCAAGGAGGGTTGCAAATTATGTAGAGAGTCACTAAAAAGATTCAATAGTTTTGAGTTCCTGGACTGTGTGGAGGCTGCTTAGTAAGGACTGTTGATCATGTGAAAAGAAAGAGCGCAATGTTCTTTGTTGAAAGTAAATAAACAATGTGAAGGCAAGGCCAGTAGGAAATATTACTGAACAGTGCAAGCGATGCAGTAATGTTAATCATTTCAGAAAGTTAGGTGCTTGGAAGCTTTCACCAAAAGGTTAGCAACAAGTTCATATTTATAGCATTTAGAAAGAGTTCTGAGAGTGAGTCAGAGGAATGTGTTTCTGAAGGAACTTTTTTCTCACTACTGAGAAGCAAGTGAAGACATACGAAAGCAACACAAGTTCTACTTAGACGTGCAATTTATTTTTATTACATAAACAGTTGTTCGAATTTTCTGTATAACATCACATAGTCACATGCATGCATTTACCGCTGAGTAATATTTATTGTTATATGTAAACATGAGATCAGGTACCTCGAAATAGGCCTTGTAAAATGATTCCCCAAATCCAGCACACCAAGACATTCCAAACTCTGCTTCATTATGTCCATCTGCAGAGAGTAATTCAAATCTTAAGTTCAATAATACATCCCATGAATAGCAAATATCAAGAGTAGATTAAATTTCATCCGCATCTCAGAGTAATTACTCCGATTTGATGCTAAAGAAAATCCAGGGGAGGAGCATATGCGACAGAAACACAGAGGGGAAAAGGAAATAAAAGACAGAAGAATTCTCTAAAGTAAAAATCCATCCTACTAGCTGCCCACAAAGTTTGAAATTACTAAGGGTGTTATTCCACCATTCATGTTTATTGTTTTTAAGTTTTTCAGCATAAATGATCTACTTCCAAGATATACCATCTTCACATTATCTTGTAATAATCAACATGAAACTTCTAATAATCTTATTTCCTTGTACACTCAACTTAACACTATAATGAGAAACTCATCTCTTTTAAGTTTTAACTAATGCAAAAGGTTAGAATAAGATGACACAGAAGAAAAATAGAAGGAAACTTGGAACATCTTGAAAGTAGTGTTTGATTTCCAAATACGGAGTAATAACATTGGGACCCAGCCATATAGATGCAAGTGAGAGATAAAAATACTCTCAATGCAACGGTTCAGTTTAATGGGGAAGAAGATGATTCCGATCAAATAAAGTGCACACAAAACAGGAGTTAGTAGTTTAACCAATAGAAAACCTCCCACCAACCACACTTTCATAGACAAGATGCAAATGAATATATCTACAAATTATATACTCTTACCGGAAACAATATTGGTATAAAGTTCAAGCAACATATGTCAGAACACTAGATATGGGAAAAATCTGGCTGGAATCTTAATAAATTCGCCACCAGATCTATTAACGACTTACAGTAGCATGCTGGATCAAGAATAACAGGTTCACCATTTTTGTCGCAGCTGATATTTCCACTCCATAAGTCTCCATGTAATAGGCAAGGCTCTATCACAGCACCCTCAAAAATAGGTTTTATATTCTTCACCAGTCTTTTCCCTACAAAGTATTCAATTCAGATTTATATAGAAACATACAGATTTGATTCAACCATAGTTCGGAATGGCGAATGGCGATCCCTGACGATGAACCCCAAAAAAGTCGCGGCGGCGTGGCGGATATTTTCAATATCATATAACTTAACGGTTAATTTATTGCAGAATTGTAATTTTTTTTTAGTTTTTATGTCTTATCAAAGACATGGATGTATGTAACTCAGGAACCATGAGGTCTTATCCAAGGTAGCTAATTATAGAACATCAGCTTTGCACTTATATTAAATATACTTTAATCCATGTCAGTTCTCGGATCCATTTTTTGTTTTGTCAGAAAATCGGGAAACTCACAAGATAACATGGAGTATAAACTATGAGGGTTAAAACGTAGTTGTTAATCAAGTTGCTGAGGACAGAAGTCTTAGTGAATCATCAAAATATGAAACACCAGACACTCGAACACTCAAACAAACGAAATATATAAATAAATTAAAACTAGAAAAAGAAAGAGACAAGTGTGATGTCTGAAAAATTGTCAAAAAATTTAACGACTGAACAAGAAAGAAGAAGCGTACTACTAAAAAACAAACCTCTTTCGTATATTGTTGAGTCACCAAACTGCTCTCGTGCTAATTTTAGTTGGTAACCTAATCTATGCTCGGCATAAAATTCAATCCAGTCTGGTGTCCAAGTGTTGACCTGTGGGGTACTACATCAACATGTAATAATTAGTCCATAATAAATTTTTTAAAATGTTGGACTCTGACTGCAAAGACGCACATATAGAAGATGACATTCTTCAACATATGTTCATGTGACTACTTAGTGGGAGTAGAAACAAGGATAATAAATAATTATTCTATTTAATGTAAATTAATTACCTCCCTATAGTATTGTCAACATAGAATCCAAAACCCTTCTCAGACTTGGCACTTTTATGCATTTCTGCGAGCTTCATCCCTAACACATACTGGTGAAAGTCAAATGTTGGTATCAAATTGTAACATCATGTTAGAGACTTGAAGAGTGATAAAGTAACTAGAGAAATAAGAAAAATAAGGGGGGAAATATAGATCACATCAAATAATTAATTCGTACCTGGTTCCCTCTGGATGCACCGTATTCAATGAACTCCATAATGATGAATGACCCCCCTGTAGGCAATGATCCGACCTAGACAATAAGAAATAAATTTTTATAGGTATGCATCATATAGCAGAACAAACAGATGCATCATAGGTAGGGTTTTATAGGAAACACAGAAAAGGATATCACCTTAAACGGTTTAGGTACCCGAATTGATTTTGTTTCATACATGGCATTTAAACCTATCGCCTCTCCTTGAAACATTGATGGACCTATACTCCTGTTTCATCTATGAAAAAGTGTAAGAAAAAAAAATATTGAGTGCAGATTAAAGATATAGGCTGATAAGCCTTAGTTAACTCCATCGATGCATAATCCTAATAAACGTCAAACAATACAAGATGTTTAGTTTTTCATGAAGTAACATCAGCCCACCACGAAAAAAAATTTCAAATAACAAATGTTAATGTATGCCATATTCAACACAAAAGAAACAGAATATAAGTGAAGAATCGCATATTAGGCTATTAGCAACTTCCATTGCAGTGATCCATTACCTATTTGTCTTTACAAAAAAGGAACCAGCATCGGTGTCATAACGAGTAGCTAAATTGATGCAACCACCACCAACAGGACTGATTCTCGTAATTTGGGTTGCATTTCCCTCAGTTAAGATCCATTCTCTAACTGGATCATCACTGACCGCTGCCACTGTCAAATGAGCATACACAAACACCTGCTTAATCTAACTCAACACATTTAAGTCCTCCGAAACCAATTCATCAAATTAGAGATTTAGAGTAAGAAGTGTGGAGACTGGAGAGCTTATGTTCAGGACGTCTCTGCAAGAAAAGCTTTCACTATGAGCTGTGTATTACTCCGACCATCCCAAAAAGATTTGGTTTTCAATGGTCAAAATTAACAAACTTTCGCTTCTTTAATTGACATATACAACATTGATTTGAATCAAAATTATCATGCAAATAGTAAAATATATAGAAAATTGTTGAGGAGCACAGTCCCACATCGATAAGTTAAGACTTAAGGGTGAATTAATCCGGGTGAGTTAAAAAATATTATCCATTGATAACATATATAAAACTATTCGAGTTCAAAATTCAAATGGTCAACCATTAAAGTTCAAAACATAACAATCTTTTTGGGAAGTAGGCAGTATTACAAAGCTCATGGAAAATAATTCTTGAAAAGCTCATCCTTAAGAAACTAAAACAAATAAAACCATCCCAAATTTTACAGTATTTTACAGCTTCATATTAATTTACAGTAAACTTGTACTGACTTATCAAATCACTATCAAAATTCAGAAGTACCAAACTTAACCAAAAGAACACTTAGTTGAAAGGGAAACAAAGAAGGTGCACTAAAAATATGATGTACTCCTTCCATCCCAAAAAGATTGTCAAATTTGATTATAATTGGTAAAAAATAACAAACTTTATGATCCTAATTGATAGATGTAACTTCAATTTGAATCAAAACTACTCGTATCATGTTAATAATAAGATACATTAAAAATACTACTCCCTCCATTTCAATTTAACTTGGAGTTCAACAAATAGTCAATTTCTTTTGACTCGCTATAAATTTTATGCAAATATATTTTTTCAATATCCAAAATGTTGATATCAAATTATGTTGTGTACAGATTTTAATGAAAGTACGATATACATAAATTTTTATAGCGAAGTAGAAAAACTTGGTCAAAAAGTACATTGGAAGCTTGAGAAATAAACCATTAAATTTCAACGGAGTAGTATTTTATATATACCAAATGATATACAACGGAAAAGTCATAGGAGTTCAAACTAAAACCATGTGATTGTAGATGTATAAATGCCTAAAATCTTAAGAATCATCACGTATTTGGCATGTTAATATGGGAGGTACTATCCAATACCGTACGATCCACTGTTTTTAGTGATCGCGTGGGCGAAATGGAGAACTTAAGCACTAATAAATGTCAAGAGTACATACAAAATCAAAATACTCCAGACTCAATGTCTTTTTGGGATGAAGCTAGTAGTGATAACATTGCTAATTGTAATTTGATATATTCGTGGAAATGGTTTAGCGGTTGATCTAACACCTGGTCAAGGTTCGAATTCCATTGTAGGGAGGGAGTTGTGAATTATTGTAATCTTAATTATAAAAAAAAATGAAGTACTTACTGGTGGTTGAAGCTCTGTGTTTATGAGAGGTAAGGAACGAGGGTCTTGTTCTAGTACGATGATGAAGTCCATAAAGAGATAAAGAAGAAATGGAGGAACCAATTACACCCACATTTGCTACAACCATTATCTCTCTTTTTCTTGGTAGAGAAACAATGTATTAGCCTGTTTTCAATTGGTTTTTGTCATCAACTTTACCCCCTTCTCAGGGTTGCGATGGAAAAATAGATGACGAAATAAGTTCTTCTCTCTCTTTCTTGTAGGTTTTAGTTCGGTCCGATTTGCGAATTTCTACAAATTTTTATTTCCAATTAATCTTTAAAATATATTTGATGATTAAATTCATAATATTAGGAATTAAATTAGGAAACACTATACAAACCATCAAATAGTATTTTTAGGAATATTTTCACGAATATAATTTTATCGATTATTGTTACATTTAAAATAGGAATAAAATAGTACTACGCTAGGAGATTACTAGACTAATTTGTGCTATGTCAAATTAATATAATAACCAGATTCCGCTCAGGATGATAATTTACTTCCGGTTAAATAATCCTACACTAATTCAAATATGACAAACATAAAGACAAAGCAATAAACGACATAAGATTTACACAGATTCGCCTCGATATGAGGCCAATCCATTTGCTGAATCCATTAATAACTTCGGGGAAGAATTGTTTATAGGATTCAAGAACCACGATACAAATCTAGAAATTAGATGTTTTTCTTATAGATTGAAACTCACAATTCTGACTTTTTCCAGAAATCTCGAGAGGTATTTCTCTGAGTTCTAATTTTGAGTACAATCTATAATCAATTAAGGAGCTCTATTTATGAAATTTCTGAGAATCTCTTAAGTCACAGTTAAACCGAATAAAAGCGAACAATGCCTCAGCTGTCTCGAGAAAGAAATCTCCTCGGCGCCTCCAATCGGCCCCTCGAGGGCCAATTCAAAACAGAAGTCCTTTCAATTTCGGCCAATCGGCTCTATGATCGGCCCACAGCCACGACCAGTGCAGGGCGATTTTAAGTATCAACTCGAAAGTGCGCTTCAATCTGCATTGATTCCTCTTTTTGGCCGAAATTGTCTTCACCTTTTAATACTTTGACCCCAAAAAACACTATGTTGTGGTGTGTATAATAGTCGAGGATTAAATTATGGCATTTCCTTAGGTGTTTAGGATATAAAAAAAATTTGTTTTTCAGAATACAATCAACCAGTAAAGTGTTAGCATCTAATCCTCCATAACAAACTTCAGACGAGCAACACTATTACCACAAAACAAAAGAAAAATATAAAAGTAAAATCAATTCGAAAAATATTTCTGGTTCCATATTTCTATATATTTCGAAAACAATGGAGGAGATGAATATTGTGTATTACATAGTCATGGAGTACTTTTGTACTCAGTATAATATAATCCTGTCATGATAATATTTCATGTAATGTTTCTGGGACCAATAATTATTATAGAATTGTTCAAGGACTATGATCAAACTAATTTCATCATTAATGAGCTCACAAAATATATTTATTAGAAACTGTGAAACCGTCGCATTAGAGATTCCTCGAAATTACCTTTTTGAGATTTCAGGAGGAGGTGAATTGTGGAATGTCTTGATGAGATTCGCGGAGGAAATTGAATCGCGAGGATGTGCATCAAGCTGGTCGGGAAGGGCCAGAAAGCTTCGCTAGCCCGACCCCGATATGAGATTCTATCGCTTGCGTAACTTCCGAAACTGTAGCATGAAGATCTTTGGGGTGTTGACGTTATCTTTCATTCCTTTGATTGAGCTATGCCCTGGGGCAAAAATATATTCATTAGAGATACACTAAAAACTCTATAAATTAATAATGTCGGAACAAACGAAATTTATTAAATACAGTTATTAATTTATACAGTTCTTAATTTATTGAGTATTAATTTAAAAACTTTATTAATGTCGGGATTGGATTTTCTATTATTATTTTAGAGAGTTTATTTAATTTATCGATTATTAATTTAAAGTGTTTCTACTGTAATTTTAGCATACAAGTTCAAGCATTAAACTTCAAACACTATTCAAACTCGACCTATGAAACATTATTACGAATCTATTATCTAGTAATTGTATATTAATATTATCATGTTCTCACATTATACAAACCTGTAAATATTACCCAAGTAGGTTATATCATAAAACTATATATTGTACATATTATTGATGAATAATATGTGAGAGATTGTCATATTTTACATGGGATCGAACAAAAATAATATTTTTTAACTTCTACATTATTATTGTGTTTTTGGATTACAAAATTCTTCTTTCATAAATTACAATCTCATCTTACTCTTATCTAGTTGTTTGTGCATAATACAACCTGTACGAATTTGTTCATTACTTATATAATATATGATTTTTTGATTACTTTTTACATGGACTTATTATAACAAAATATTATTTGTGGATTAAATAAATACATGTGCAAAATATTATAAATATTCTCCTTGGACTGCGAATTATTATACATTAATTATTGTCCTTCTTCTAGTTTCTCTGATGAGTGATGACAGTGTATGAGGAACGAACAAACTCACGGTAGTTTAATACTTATGGATTTTCTACTACTTGATGATATTGGTGGGTAGTTATTATAGAAACTAAATAATTTCTAACTTCTCTTATAATTAAGAAAATTTGAGAACTTGAGGCTTCACTTCTTAACTTGTAATTGCTCCATTTACATATTATATATGGGGTAGATCATTGAACATGGCCGTCGTCGATCACAGTTATATGAATCCTCATGCTTTTGTTAATTCAAATCCACTTATTCATAATAATATATCACACCAGTCTACACAAAAACCCAGAATATTGGATCTCTCAACTGCACAATCGGTCTGATTACAAGCTCATCTTGATAACTCAAATATTATGTCGGATAATCGTTTGAATGATAAATGTTTTACTAGTTTTTGAATAATAGATTACGGTGCTTCAAGGCATGCGAGGGAGATCTTAGTTAATTATTTGAAGTTCTATGACATTGAGGGGGAATGATATATGTTCATACTTGTAATTTAATTTATGTGACCCAATTATCTGATTAATTGAATTATGTTGTTCAATTTACTAAGAATTCATGCATTATACGAGATCACTCTTTGAGGATTCAGATTGGGGTAGGTGAAGGTCGGGATGGACTTTACTACTTTTGTAATATTCCCGAGGTTGTGAGGTTATACGATTTGTGTTCGAAGTGAAGCTAAATTTGGCTGCAAACAGACGGACTTCGGGGGGTAGATCGGGACTTGGGAAGTCGACCCCAGTCGACCTCGAGGAAAAAATTCTCCGATTGGGGACTTGAGGAGGGGAGATCGGGACTTCGGTATCGATCCTCTCATCTTCGTTCACGATCTTGATTTGAGGCTACAAGGCTTTAGGCCCATTTTCTATTAAGCTTTGGGTTTAGGCACCGAGTATGCTTTGTAAGCACATAAATAGGGGTCTCTTGGCTGATTATTTTCATGTACTCAAATATTAGAATCATATAGAAATAGTCTTGAGAGATTTGTGAGGCTTGCAATTAGAGTTTTCAATCTATAGGAAAACATCTAATTGAGAGATCATAGAATAGAACTCTTGAGTCATGTAATCAATTCTTCCTGAAGTTATTAGTGGATACGCAACGAAATTTGGATTCGCTCTCGCTGTTGAGGATGAGCAGTAAATCTTGTGCCGTTTATTGCTTTCTCTTCTGTTTGTCGTATACGAGATTAATGTAGAATTATTTACGGAAGGGGATTATCGTGCAATGCGGAATGCGGTTATTAGATTAATTTAGGATGCCGAATTAGTCTAATGCTTGATTAGTATTAATATGATGTAGTATTAGTAACTTGATTGTAGTATTCTAACAATTGGTATCGAGGCGGGTTGTGATAATAAAGGTGAATTGAGGAGGCATTATGTGTTTGGAGATGAAAAAGTTGGGATAGTCTGAGTATGGTATTTGTTTGATGGAACTAATTTTTCGCTATGGAAGATGCAAATTGAAGATTATACGTACACGATAGAACAAATTATATTCTCATGAGAACACGCAGTAGATGTAGTAGTATAGTGCTTTCAATAAGTCGAATCCGAAAGAACAAGATTACTTAAATTAATTGTAATTCTTTGAGAGAAAAAATGTAGGTTAGTTGGTTATTGCAAATAATAACTCTTAAACTAGCAATGGAAGTATAAGGGATAAACTTATAAAATTTAAAAGCTACCGAGGGGTATTGATTTCGCTTCTTGAGCATTCTCTACTAAACAATGGAATTATCTAACACTAGAATTAAGATTTCGCGTGGTTAGATATCTTAGTATGGTACTGCAGGTTCTGAGTATCCTAAATTAACTAAATCCCTATTTTCGGTGGCAAATTAATTAAATTAAGATGGAAGCACAAGGAAACCTAATGGAACCGATTAATATATTGCACACTTCCGTATAACAAAGTACTAATTAACTAATCAAAAGAGCTAATTTATGATGTTCATACGGTGCATGACTTATCTTAAATCTCAAGGATTTGCATATAAAAGAACTTACCAGATTCTAAAACTTTTGTAATCAAAATACGTTCAATGATTAATACTAGTGCATATATAATAACTTCAAAATTCGGGTAAGAAATGCAATGTTAAAGATACATCGCTTAACTTGATAATAGTAAAATTAGCTACTACTCATATTGAAATAAATAACAAATAATATTCTTGAATTCTTAACTTAAAAAAGCATAAATAAAGTGTAAAAATACTAACCAATTGTCTTGACAAGCGATAAATAAAAAGAATAATAGTAAGGCTATTTGGGCTGCAGTGATGCGTGAAACAAATGTGCTGCCTCTTAAAAAAGAAGAATAATTAGGTTGATTACAGTGTTTTGATATACGACGAGCACTACTTGCATCGGAGCCTCTTTTCTTCTTTATTCTTGTGAGACTTTATGCAACATCCTTTATGAAATTATACGCTTGGTCCATTACTTATTTTAGCCGTTTATCACATCTAAATATTACATTTTTCTACAACAATCATAAAATGACCAAAATAAAGTAGTAGTCACATTTGGCAATTAATTAGCAAAATAATCAATTTGTGAGTAATAAAGTACCCAAAAACATCCCTAAAAACTGACAAATATCAACTAGTAAAACTCCCAGCTTGACTTCATTCTTTGTTCTCAGTAAAAACATTCAGCACATTTTGTTGCAAGTATATCCCAAAGTCAACAGATTCATGCATAACACACATTAGGGAACAATTTCAACGAGACTCGGATCAAGACTTTAAATTAAGCACAAATCTTGTCAAACTTGACTAAGGCACTTGATCTTCACACAATCCATCGAAATTCAAGCAGTCGTAGGCGGTGGATATCTGCCGATTGCGCACTCCGCTCGACAAATGTATTTATAGGCTAGTGTTTACCCTCAATCTCAGTACAAGACACATTCTACCATAGGCTTGGTTATACACTAACAATTTAGTCCATACGTACATGTATTACAAGTCGGGAGGTCTTTGGCAGGGTTGTAGCAGGCATAAGTGTTAGGTAGAAAATATTTGACCTGGACTAAGCGTGAGAATTATAAATCTTAATAAATTCACCAAGTGCAAGACAATTTCAAATTCCCTTTACCTGACATAGAATTTTCATACATTTTGGCTTACTTTCTCCTCATTATGACATACACCACTTTTTCTTTTACCGAAACTCTTAGACCACAGCTGAAACAACCACAAGGGAAAACTATCATTTGTTTCCTCTTTTTTCTTTTCTTTTTTTCTTTATATATTAGATTAGTAACATCATAATATTGATATAAACTCCCCACATAACTCTTTGTATACACCAACAAAAGAACACTTATTCAATAATGCACATGGTGAATCTAAAAGATATCACCCAATCACCAGTAGGTTCAAAAAGTTGAATAATTAATAAGATCGAGCTTTAGGCTCATTGATGGCTTAAACAACAAAGAGGTCCAACATAAAGGCTCAACGGGGCTTACTAAGGGATTAACACAAGGTTGGCTTTATGGGAAGAGTGGGGTAATTTCCTAAATTGCCTCCATCATTCTTATGCATGCACACATTCAAAATCAAATAAGGGTTCAAAACAAGTTCTGAAGAATTGTATCAAGTACGAGCATCACACATTGAAAGAATTCAAAGAATTGAAAGCACAAAAACTCACAGTGTATATAGGTCATCCACTATACATGCTTGAAATCCTCTAACAACATTTGTTAATCGAAGCAAAATGACTTCGAAATATATTCAATCAAAACCTCTAGCACTTATCGATCTACTAATGTCCTGCGTCGTCATCTGTGCATTAATAACCAAAGAATATGCAACAACTCATGGAAATAAGTTAAATAGCAAAAGACACACCCTCACACTTAAATAAAGCATTGTCCCGAATGAAACATGATAATACGAGGGGAAGGGAACAATAACCCAACACGACACACGAACATAAAGACATTAACGATGAAAGGAAGCAATGGAAAAAGTAGTGAAAAAGATTCAAAACTAAAATAAACACAAAGGGAGGACAGGGAACAAAAAATACAATGAAAGAAAAATGACTAAAGAAAGAATCTTGGAAGTACGAGCCAGAATTTAGGTAGTATAAGCCTCCTCGCCAACTGACTACAAATATTATCAACTTTATATAAGGCGATCTTATTGCTTATTTGGGTAAGCGACTCCTGAATGGAAACAAGTGATGCAGTTCCAAATTGATGCAGTGAGAGTCATTATCAACAATGTCCAACGTCACGGCTTTATCCATGAATGAGAGCCCAACACAATGCCACTTTCAAAATGTCAGTACTAACAAGTTACTAAACTCCTTTGTTTTCATATTAGTCGTCAAAAGAATCTTGACTCCAAGAGAAAGCGAGGAATTTAGTAATCACTTGCTATGGAAGTAGGAATACAAGCATTAGACTAAAGTTGCGAACAAATTCGGCATATGAGCAATGATTGTACACATACAAAATATGAGTTGGACGAAGTCCTTTTATAAGCTTACTCGTAGAGATAAATATCCTTAGAGCGCTTTCCATGGTAACACAACTAGTGACAACACATTACAATGCAAAAATGAAGGAACAACCGATTTTGGGCAGTTAGTTTATGAAGCATAATGTGTGCGTCGGGCTTACCTCGAATTGTGGTGAAAATTCATCGCGTGCGCTGTATAACCGCCCCAGCGTAACATAAAGCAGGTTCAATGTCAGAATCGGTTCCCAACCTAAGTCACGAAAGGAAAATATAACAAGTCACCCTCGGTGTTGGCTAAACGTGCTCTTGAATAAATGAATTATCTAGATGTGACTAAATACGAACCACGATTTTCCCTCGAGATGAGAGTCTTGGGAGGCACACAAATCGAGGCCGAAGGAGGAGGCCCCTTAGACTTAGGATTGGACTTACAGATAGCCTTAGATTTAGTGAAAACACGGTAACTTAGGATTGGCCTTAGTCGTTTAACTCGATAATGGTGAGCGCTCCGAAGAAACACCGCTGAGCAAAATTACAAGCTGACACACCGAATAATGGAAAATATACTACAAATCCCACATTCAACAATTTGACACAATAATATAACAACACAATAAATAAATAAATAAAACTAATTTCTATTTTGTTTTTAATTTTGTTTTATTATTATTTTTTTTAGTTTTATTTGTGTTAACTAAATTATATAAAGAAAAATAGAAATTAACCTAATTAACTCACAAATTAGGGGATGTAAGTGGTGTCCGACCTGAGATGGTCGAGAGGAACCGAAGCGTGGCGGTGGGGTAGGCTGGGTCAGGCCGGACGATCGCCAGGTATGTGGGGTGGCGTGGGAGTTCAGGTGAGGATAAGCGGCCGGAACAAGGAATTTCATAGTGTGGGCGGGCGGGGGAGTTGGGGAGCCTGCGATTGAAGGTGAGAAGATGGCGGCAATTGAGTCGTGAGTTGTCGCCATTCATGACGGTGTGATTAGGGTTAGAAAGAAAGGAAAAAAAAGAAAGGGGAGCTCTTGATGAATTACTAAATTTTGATTATTATTGTTATTATTATTATTTTTAATAAATTAAAGGCCCGAATTAGCCTGCAGGGGCAAATTTGGCGGGAAATAGAAAATAGGTCCCAAATCGGCCCGTAGGGGGCCAAATTTAGGCGGCAGCTCAATTGATCCCCAGGTGGCCTTAGGGGAGCTTCTTTTGGGCATAATTCCTAGACTAATAAAATAATATTAAAATGAAATTAAACCAATAAAACTTTGATAGGTTGCCTCCCTTTGGCCTTCGTATTTAACGTCGGCAGGCAGGTTACCTCGATATGAAAACTTCTTAGTCGATGAAATCAATGACTCCTTCCCGAGGTATTCCCTCTAGATATTCCTTCACACGGTGTCCATTTACCTTAAATGTACTCCCTGTTGTCAGATGTCAACTTCAACAGCTCCATGGGGAAACAACAACTTTACTATGAATGGACCCGCTCCATGCTGATATTAACTTACACGGAAACAAATAGAGAGCCTTGAGTGAATAACAGAATTTCATACTGCTTCAATGTCTTTCTCACTATCAACTTATCATGGTAATATTTGCTCATCTCCTTAAAAATCCTAGCATTCTCATAAGCATCCCAGCTGGCTTCGTCGAAGCTTCATTCAGTTGGAGAGCTTTCTCACCAGGCTCCGTTGTATCCATATCAAAATTAAACTTCTCGATTCGCAATATGTCTTGTGTTCAACTCAGCACTGGGAAAGTGGCAAGCTTTACCATAAACTAGTCTGTAAGGACTAGTGCCAATGGGTGTCTTATATAGCATTCTCCCGCGAGACGCAATCGTCGTTCAACTTGAGGACGATCCTTCCCTTGTTGGGTTCACTGTCTTCTCCAGAATATCCTTGATTTGTCTGTTGCTAGTTTCCACCTATCCTGATGTTTGTGGGTGATAAGCTAAAGCAACACGATAAGTAACATTATATTTCTTCAAAACAACGAGACAAAAGGAATTACAAAATGTTTACCCATTCTTGATTAAAACTCTAAGTCCCAGACAGCAGAAAATATTGTGTCTCTCGAAATTTGATTACCAACTTTATTATCATTAGTTCTAGTAGCCGTTGCCTCTATCCATTTAGACACAAAATCACTTGACAACAAGAATATATTCAAAACCACAAGAATTTGGGAAAGGACCCATGAAGTCAATTCCCCATACATCAAATAACTCAACTACGAGATTATTTGTCAGGGGCATCTCATTTCTCTTACCAAGGTTACCTGTTCTTTGGCATTTATCGCATCTTGTACAGAAAGCTATAGCATCTTTGAACAGCGATGGCCAATAGAACCCGGCTTGAAGTATCTTCAAAGCCGTTTTCTTACCTCCAAAATGACCTCCACAACTCAGTGCGTAGCGGTGATTCGAAGATGCTCTCTATTGACCTGGGAACATATCGTAGGATAATTTGATCAAGTTAGTGTTTGAAAAGGTATTGATCCTCCCGATCGGAAGTATCTCGCCGATCGAGAATAAACTTCTTTCACCTTGAACTTAAATCCGGGTAGAATGATCGAACAAGAAAATTCACAATATCGACAAACGGCACAAATGCTCCATCGCAACATAAAGTTGTTCATGTGGTAAACTTTCATTTATGGGTATCAATTTCCACAGCGTCATTAGGACTATCTAGCAAAGCAACCTCGACAAATGATGGCCACATTATTCGCACCCCTTTTTATCATGATTATAAGATCAAACTCTTGAGAATCCATCTAATTAATCGGGATTTTGTATCTTTCTTAGTTAACAAGTATTTTAATGCAGAATGATCGGTATAACCCGATCACTTGTGAACCCAAGTACATAAGAATGGAACTTGTCTACAACAAATACAAATGCAAATTACCACAGACAGTTATCGACCTTTTGTGTCGCGGCTCTAAAACATAATCGAAGCATTACCGCATCAACTCAAATGGAAGTGACCAATTTGGTGCAACAGAATAGAAATGATGGTCCTTCTCGCTATGAGAACAAAGGATTCGTACAATCGACTAAACTGAATTTAACATCTTTAGTAGTAGATCAAAGGGCTTATGAGACTTTTGAAATTTTTTTGAACCTTCTATAAATAACGTGCCTAAGAAATATCTTATCCCACTTATGAGTTACGTGATGGAAGTTTTTGATATAACATCTATCTTAGCTTTATAAACCTCTATGCCTTTTTCGAAACAATATGTCTAATGCAGTTCCACGTTTAACCATAAAATGACACTTTTCCCAACTTAAAGTTAAATTGGTCTCAACACATCGTTTGAGAACCACATTCAGATGCTCCATGCAATTTTCAAATGACTCTCCAAACACTGAGAAGTCATCCATAAATACCTCAATAAACTTCTCAATCATATCAGAGAAAATGGATAACATGCATCTCTGAAATGTCGCAGGAGCATTACATAAACCGAAGGGCATCCTCCGGTATGCAAAGGTTCCAAAAGGACAAGTGAAGGTAGTCTTCTCTTGATCCTCTGGAGCTATAGGTATCTGAAAATACCCAGACAAACCATCTAGAAAACAATAATACGCGCTGACACACTTGGCCTCTCGGCGTTTGATCGATGAAAGTAGGGAAAAATGGTCCTTTTTAGTACTTGATATTTAATTTTGAGAAATCAATGACCATTCTACGACCTACATCAACTATCACAGTTTGGCCTTGGCTAAATTCTTATCATTTAAGACTCTGGCGATACCAAACTTCTTGGGAATGCATGCGTAGGACTAGCAATTACTATCAGAGATAGGATAAATAATACCTGCATCCAGCAGCTTAAGCACCTCAGTACGTACTACCTCTTTCAAATTTGGATTTAGCCTCCTTTGAGTATCTCTTGCGGGCTTAGCGTTATCCTCGGCTTGATTTATGCATGCAAACAGTTGGACTAATCCTCTTGATATCGTGAAGTCCATACATAGATGGACTAATCACACCTCCATAAACTCTCTTCTGTAAGCTTAGGTCATCGGTATAAATAATAACTGGAAGAGTTTCATTAGATACCCGAATAAACATATTTCGGATAGGATGGTAGGGCTTAAGCTCAAGCTTAGGTGGTCGAATCCTGAAGGAGCAATTATAGAATTAAAATTCTAAAAAGAATCGACATGGAATTTTTAAGGGAATGATACTTGAGGAGTTTTATCCGGACCTTCCTTATGCATCATTACTTCATCCTCATCAAAATTATCAAGAGTGAGAGCTAGTTAACTTATCGCACGCCGACCATGAAGCTTTGGAAAATCTCTTGACTTAACTCCTGATACTAAAACACGTCTTTGGACAACAAGCATGCTCAAGTTTAAACACTGAGAATTCCAACGGTTTGATCAAGTACAAACATAGTTTACTTTTATTTTTGCACAGCAATTAGAGTCTAGTGGTAGCCGTAAATGGCGCTTCCCGAAAAAGATAGAGAGATTCGCAGGGGACCGGGGGTGGTGTTCGTCGTAGTAGTAGGTTTTTAATTCTTTAAATCCTAGCGCAAGTACAAAGTATGGAAGAAGATTTATGCTAGCACTAAATCTAACATTGCCTTAGCTTTTGAGAATCCCGATACTAATATCAATCATCGAAACTTCGGGATCCTTAAGCTTAGGTGGCAAGTCAGTTTTAAGCACAACATTAGCCATCTCGATAAAAACCTTTCATTGGCTCATATTTCCTCTTATTAGAACTCAAGTTCTTAAGAACTTGGATAAGAGTATTTTAATCATTTAATAAAGGCAAATTAACATGAACTTTAGAAAGAATTTATTAGAGTTCAAAGAAGAACTTATCCGGTTACTTAGAACCTCTTTGGGGAAAGGCAGCGGAGCGATATGGCTTCATCGCCTCCTCCCATTTTTATCTCATACGGATTGGCTTCCTCTTCTACTTGCTCTTTTTTTTTCCTCGGCGATTGCTTCTTTAGTATTATGACATTCTTGTCTCCGGGATCCCGTATTAAGAAGTTTTCACTTTCACCGTAATTAGATCCTTTGCTTTTTGCTTACTTAGGGTTGACTAGGAAACTTGCGGTCGGCTTTTGTTAACTCACCTAAGCGCTTGTCCCAATTCCAGCTTTCTTATTTCTGAAGCCCAGTAGTGGTTGCGTATTTGTTGGAATGCTGCGGCCGGTGAATTACATTACCGTCTTTAGGTTCCTCAGTAGGTTTGTTAAACATTTGTCCTTGAGGTTGACCTTCATTGTTCTTCCATGCGAAGTTTGGATGATTCTTCCAACCGGGATTATATGTGTTTGAATACGGGTCATTTCTCATCCTTGGATTATATCCATTCATCGCGTGCTTGTTGGGAAATAGGATACCATACTACTTGGCGGAAGTAATACATGTTGGCGGTTGTGATCCTTGATTGCTCATAGACAAGCTGCTCAACTTGCCTCTCTAATGATGCTGTACCCTAGATCACATCGAAATTGCCCGGTGATCCCGTATACTCCCGTGGATTACCCTCTAACCATACAGAGAGAATTAGTAGCCAGCGATTCAAAATCTCACGAATCTCCCCGACGGTCTTTCCACCAGTGCTCCTCGGCTGCGTATCTACCATTGTATGCGATGTGTTGGGGTGAGACCGTCATAAAAATACCCCAATGTTGCAACTAAGGTGGCAAAAGATGATATAGACGGATCGATAAAGTTTGGAAGCGATCAGTACTGCCTCGTGGAAAGACTCTCCGTCTTCTTGGGTGAGAGGTGGAAATGCAGCACCACCAGCTGATGCACTCTTGGCATAAGTATAGAACCTAGCAACAAACTTCTGGGTCTCTGTTTCCGTAGCATGAATAGGCGGGGTGGGATGGATAAGAATATGGAAGGCTGCGTCACTTGAGTGTGATCTTAGAGACTCTAGTGACTCCGTTGGGTGGAAGATTGTCCACGTTATACTGACTTTCGGAAAAGTCGGAGATCTTAAATGTGCCATCCCATGAAGTTTGGCAAGCGCTGAAAGTCGCCAAACTTTCAACTCATAATTCTTTGTTGCTTAAATCCAGCGCGTGCATGATGGCGGTGGCCACCCACAGCAAAGAGTCCTTCATCTGTCGTTCTTGAGCAATAAGTTCCATGGTTGATGAACAAGAACCTTGGTGCCTTTTCTTTCCAAGTCTATCGATGTTATCGTTCAAGGGTAGTAATTCGAGGCGATTGAATGGCGACCAGGCGTAAACTTTGAGAATATCATGACTTCAAACAAAAGATTAAGCTTACCCAAACAATGATATAAATGCCTTAAAACTAAAACAACTACTAAAATTTAAATAAATCTATTTCCCGACAGCGCCAAAAATTTGATGGAACAAATTATATTCCTCATTAGAGCAATTAGTGTAGTAGTATAGTGCTCAGTAAGGGTCGAATCACCCGAAGAACAAGACTACGTGATTAATTATAATTGGGAGGAAGATGTGAGTTGGATTGGTTGACTAAAAATAGTAATGCTTAAACTAGCAATGGAAATGCTGGGGATAACTTACCAGATTAAAAATGCAATTAAGTATTGATTTCACTAACAGCGACATTCTCTACTGAAACAATGGAATTATGTAACACTAGGATCGGATTTCTCATTAGTTCGATATACCGTATAGTACCGCAGGTCTTATCTTGAGTTCCTTGAAGTATCCCTAAATTAAATAAATCCATATTGTTTGTAGGCAAATTAATTAAATTAAAGATCTGAAGCCTGAAAACCTAATAAGAGCAAGATTCAATATGTTGCAGCTAGTATATGCGTACTAATTAACTAATCAAAAGAGCTAATTTATGATGTTCATATGGTGTGTGACTTATCATAAATCAGAGTTCGCATATAAAAGAAGCTAGCCGATTCTAAAGCAGTTGAATCAAAATCGTTCAATGATTATCTTAGTGCATATATAATAACTCCAAAATCACAGTAAATACACTGTTAAAATACATCATAACCCCCAGTAATAGAAAAATTAGCTACTACTCATACTGAAATAAATAACAGATAATATTCTTGAAATCATAACTTAAAAAAAATATAAATAAAGAGTGAACATACTATCAATTGTCTTCAATCAAACGATAGAAATAAAAAGAGTAATATTAAGGTATTTGGAACTACGGTAGAAGCGTGAAAACAAAAATGTCTTTGCGCCGTTTCCTCACGATCGTGAAGTTGATTAATAATATTAGGTTTGAGCTCCGATCTTTTATTATACAGCCAGAACTTTTTACATAAATCGGGCCTCCTTTTTTACAGATTCTTAGCCCAGGGAACTTTTATCTTTTATCCTTGTAAATTATATGCGACTTGGCGGCTACTTATTTTTTAGCCTTTTCTGTCTAAAATATTACATTTTTCTACAATAATCATAAAAAGACCGGAATCAAGTAATTAGTCACATTTGTCAATTAATTAACCAAAACAATCAATTTGTGAGTAATAAAGTACCCAAAATCATCCTAAAAATTATAACAAATATCAACTAATCAGTACACGAAGGATTTGGCTGAACCACTATCTGAGAAGCCGAAAAAGATGAGTATAGAGAAGTGGAAAAAGCTAGACATAAAGATTCTAAGAGGCGATCCGATTGAAGGTTCTTTGAAATGTGTCGCATAATGTAGACGAACACGGGGGTATGAAAGTGTTGCTCGGATTTGTATGAGAAATCCACTACTCATAACAAGGTATTTCTTATGAAAAATCTCTTTAATTTGAAGATGGTTGAATGTACTTCTATGAACACGCACTTGAACAATATGAACAACATTGTGTCAATTTAGCAAGCTGTTGGTTGTTCTTGTTGATGAATGGAAATGCTTAATCATTTTAGCATCCTTTGCCAAATAATTTTGAACCCATGAGGGCTTAGGTGAGTCGTTACGCTGGGAAGGACAAATTAAGTCTTTGGAAATAGGTATATATTGATTTTTTTAATTATGCCCACATTTAAATGATTATTTGTAGCAATTCATTTCTGGGATTTTAGTTAAATGAGATTACTCAAACTAAATGTTCAATAATAGTAATTGTAATTACTAGTTGGGTTCTCATGATAATACCATGGATTATGTCAGATTCTTAGATCCCATACATAATCGTTATAATAATAATAATAATGGTCAATTATATTATTATTATCGGCCGCTAATATTTGAGCACAGAAGGTGTGACAATATGATGATGTTAAATTATATATTTATGAATGAAATTAAGCAATGCTTGCTAAGAGAAATGAGAGTTGATTGTAATCAGCGAATATTACTCAATAGGGAATTTTACATTGACAATGTAAAATATAAATTGGATAAACCCGAATTAATTAATTAGTCAATTGAATTAATTCAATAGTTAGTTGACCTCGTTAGTAACTTGTTAGTTACTAATAACAACTTGTTAGTGTTTAATTTACTTAACGGTTTAATTAAATTAAACGAGCGGCTCATTAACTATTCGGTTGGGCTTTAGGTCAAATAATAAGACCATATTTAAGTGGAATTATTATGAGGTTTTCATTTAGACAACGAAAAAGCTTCAAGTCCTCATAGGTTTACTGACCTCCCTCCTTGAGGTGTGACATATTTCCTTGCAAATTGTAATTCTTGTATTGATTTTGACATCAAATCCGTCACACGTTCTGCTTAAACTTAGCGTTGGATTGACCCTCTGGTTAATTTGTTGGGTGTGCATTTCCGTTCTTATTTGTAAGTGCTGGATTTTCTTATATATATATGTTTTTCGTAATTTGATTATATACATTTTGAATGGTCCTGTATGGTTTTTGTTCATGTTTATGGACAAGTTTTGCATAAATTTTTCAACAGTGGCATCATGAGCATGTTCAAATTTGTATATTTTCGATTACATTAATATAAAATTTGTTGTATAATATTTTATATAAAATCGGTGTACATTTCAAGTTACATTGGGATTTTTAATTTTGATGTTTAAAATTAGATTTGTGTTTCATGAATTGAAAGAGGTTTTAAAACTTGTTTTGATTGAAGATCTAACCGTTTTAATATGTTTTGAGTGGCTTAAACTTGATTAATAATTCTGCGTTTGAACTGTATGATACAAGAACAATGTACAAAAGTTTTCATAATTTTCTAGATAGTTTAAGTATCGCAAAACAATTTTTTAATTTTGGGAATATTAATTGGATAATTAATTATTGGAAAACGTTTTTACTAATTCATATTAGAGCAGTTCAAGAATATTGTGAGGAATGTCCGTGTCAAATTTGAGAATTTTGGATGAGTTTAAAGCCTTGAGCTAATTTTACAAGAAGTTGAATTAAAGCATGGCGGAAATTAATCATAAATTGATGTAGCCTTCGTATAAATCCGGTGTAAATCGGACGATTAAACCACCGTCGGACGTGCCTCCTGCTTTGCCCATTTTGTGGCAGCGATGTCGCATGGTGAGGGAGGCAGAGCCAAATCCAAAGATCAAATCTAAATCATTCTTTTTAGGCGGCTAGGCTTTGTAAAAACCCCTAATTCCATTTTTTTGAATTTTAATTTGGGTTTTTTAGGTGAATTATTATCATTTTCATTATTATGTTAATTGTAATTATTAATTTTGATGATAATATTTTAATTGATAATCCGCTTTTCGTCATTTATACTTTTATATATTTATTTATTTAAAGGATAAAATCATAGTAACTATATCTTGTTATATATATATATATAAAAATTACTTGCTCGGTTTATCTTATTATATATATGAAATAATTATTGTATATATATGAAATAATTATTGTAATAATTATTAGACCACATGTATATATTAATTAATGCATTCTAATTATATATATGTCATAGATTTAATTATGAGATTCAAATTTAGAATTTTAAATTCAATGCATTTAATTGTATATTTATGTGATTTGATTTGATTACAAAATCAAAATGGAAACTATTTATATGATTGTCGATCATATATTTAAATTTGAATTTGATTAGAGAATAATTGTCTCGACCTGCATGGTAGTATTTATTGCATGCTTGTGTATGTGAGGTTGAGGATCTATGGATCAAATTGTGAGGTTGCAGGGGTTCCGATGTCGATCATTTCCGACCGCTGACGAGATTCACTTGAGGTTACGGAGGGTTTCAGTGGCAGGGGGCCCCAAGAAGTAGAAGTTAGTACATGCTTTTCATGCAGACGGATGGGAAATGCGAGAGGAGCGATATGGACGTTGGAGGATAGCCTCCCAGTGCTTGTTCAATTTCTCGAGAATTAGGACGATGAGTTGCCCAGATAGAGTTCATTTATGACAACTTCAAATGCTAGTATTGACATGGAACCTTTTGAGCGTTATGTGTAAAAACGATGTACGTTAATAAAATAAACTAAAATATGAAATTATTAATTTGTTCCGTGAAGTGGGAACCACCTAGTATTTATGTTAAGTAAATTTTATGTTGGAAGTTGGTTATTAAATTAAGTTAAAGCGAAAGTATCGGCGAATTATAGACCAATTTTCATCGGTTGGGCTTTTGGCCCAATCCTGTTGCAATAGTCCGTATAAGCGAAACCCAAAACCCGACCTTTTTCTTCTTATTTCTCCAGCGAGCACGGCCGAGACCCCTTTTGAAATTTTTGATTTTTCTTTCTCGATTTTCACCTGATTAAAGAAGCTTTGGGTAAAATTTTTAGAAAGTTCTCCTACCATTATCCCATGCGTTTCAAGGTAAAAGGTGCGATATTTTAGTATTTTGTGAAATCTCCAAACTTTTGACTTTTGTTGACTTTTGATATTTTGAATTTTATTGCTCAATTGATTCTTAGGTTGTACATTAGTTGTCTTAGTTGAAATATGGTGTTTGATGTGGAATTTTGGGTATTTTTAGGGTAGTTGACTTTTTGAATTTTTGAGTTGACTTTGGATTTTTTTGGATAAATTATTGAATAGAATTGTGCCTAGGCCTAAATTGTAATATAGTGATTATTAATGATAGAATATTTGGGGTAGAAGTGTTGTTTTAGTGAATTTATTTTCGGGTGATCGTGAGTTGTTTCATTAAAATGTAATTGGTTAATGTAAATAAGTTAATGGATCATTATTGTGTTTGTTTTGAGATACAAATATAAATTTTAGGTGTTGGGAACAAATAGGTCGAAATTAAGCGTCGTGAATTTTGGAATGGTAATCGAACTTAGGGATTAGGGATTGAGGGTTATGGTTAGAATTGGTTGGGAGAAGGGTAAAATTGGAATTATTGGAATTATATGGAAATGTTGGGGGTTAGAATAAGATATAAGTGATTATCAATTTAGTCGGGTAGTGAGGTTTATCGTCGGTTGTTATTGAAATATAGCCCAGTATCTTTCACGTAAGTTGTAATTTAATGCTTGAAATAGGATTCAAAGTCACAGTATTTAAATTAGGATAAAAGCAGGATTGACATGGTTACGGTTGTGATTTTATTTTTTTGTAATGTTCGGACTAAAGGACGTGGGAATAGTGTGAGGATCGATTGGTAGCAGGCGCTAGTGGTACTAGCAGGTGGGGATTTATCTTTCGACTTTGTTATCTTATTTATGTTTGGGTGTTGTGTATGATAAGTTAGATGTGGCGGTATATACGTGTTGTGAACCTATCGGTGTGTATTGTTGTGAGGCCTTGAATTGTTGAACTTGTGTGGTAGTCGCGTTAGATGCGTGTTGGTGTGTTTATTGGAGGGTATTTATGTAGGTACATTTATGTTTAGCATAATATTTGGGTATGTTTATCTTTGAGAGTATTCACAATATTCATGTTGAGTATAATTGTGTGGTGGAAGTATGCTGGGTGTATCTCTGTTGAGTGCAGGTTTTGTACGATTTGGTTGTATTGTGTGTGATATAGGTGTTACTTTGAAACTGTTGTGTGTTTGTTGTGTGTGTTTTGTGGATGTTGAGATGATGTGGGGTGTTCGAAGGGTGAGCCTGCCGGGAAAAGGATGAATTGTTATATAATATGATGATGTTGGGTGTTCGAAGGGTGAGCCTGCCGGGAAAAGGATATGTTGTTGTTGGGTGTTCGAAGGGTGCCGTGAAAAAAGGATGGTGTTATATATGATGTTATTGTGGACCACTTTTGTAAATCATTTATTTGTGGTTATTAGTGATAACGTGTTAGGTGAAATTTCTGGTTACTTGTTGATTGTGATGTGATATATGGCACATGGAGATTCGTAGAGTCGAGTTTTACGCGAGGTGTGCATTTATTTACGATGAGTACGCTATGATGTCTTGGTGTTAGCATATTTACGTATTGTTGTATTTGTATAAAGCATGTTTACCCGTCTGTTGCTAAGTGCCGATATATGTTTATTCATACTTTGTATACCATTCGGATATGGGTAAGTTATCATCCGGGTGATCCGTTTCACTAAGGCGTAATTTCCACTCCCGCCTCAGAGATTGGTGCCATTTTGGAGGCAGTTGAGTTCGCGAGTGTTCGGTGACTTTATTTAGGTGAGAGAGCGGGTGGCTAGGATCCTGCCAGTCCCTTTCGTTCTTTTGATGTACTTGATTTTACTTTTGGTTTTGGAAGATGTTGAGATTGTAAGATATTTTGTGAGTACGTTTGTGACTTGGTTGTTCACGGTATCTTATGTTTGGGTTTGGCTAGAGAAATGCCACGATGGTTAAATTTTGTATGTCAATGTTTTCAGTTTTCGAACTATTTTATTTTATCAAGCTGTGAGGGTTCTCTTTGGTTTTAAGCGAATTTCGTGTCAACCATCGATTGGTGACTCCGATATCTGAGGTTGATGAAGACTCCCGACACCGAGGCGTCTTGGCTTCGAGGCGAGTGGAATCTGATATAGGCGAGGTGTCGCGCTCGATTTCTTTGGAATGAGTAGGAAGAGGAAGGTTCACGGTTACAGTTGGTCGAGAATTGATTAGGCGGATCGAGGTTGATTCGGCGGCTTGAGGCAGTAGGATAAGCGAAGAAATATGCCGATCATCGTAGAGTAGACTTGTCGTTTGAGGTCGGCGATCGTGTGTTCTGAGGTATGCCCGTGGAAAGAGGTATGATGCGATTTAGGATGAAAGGAAGTTGAGTCCTCGTTATATTGGACCGTTTGAATCCTTGGGAGAGTTGGCTCCGTGACTTTATCGGTTGGCGTTGCCTCGAGTTTAGATAGAATTCATAATGTGTTCATTATGTATCACATTTGAGAAGTATATCACGGTCGCGTATTCTTGCTTCGCTTCGATTGGGCATGAGGAGGACCTCGTTTGAGGAAAGACCCGGTAGAAGTACGGAGCGGAAGAGAGGTTTTGAGGAGTAAGGTAGTGGCCTTAGTGAAAGTTAGTGGAGGAATCAGCGTGTAGAGGAGGCGACTTGGGAGCGTGAGGATGAGATGAAGAGCCGTTACCCACAGCTTTTCGAGGTAGATGTGAGAGTTAGTATTTAACTTTATTTTATGTTGTTTGATTTGTGTTTAACTGCTTTGGTTTGTTGGGTTGTTAAATTTGAGAATTCGAGGGGTACATTTTTGTGGAATGGAGTAGATTGTAATAACCGTTACGTTAAAAAAAATTAGGTCGGTGGTGTTACTCGGAGATAGTATAAGTAATTTAGAATAAGATCGATGTACGGACTAGTATTATATGAGTAGTAGTTTATGTCGAGGAAAATTTTACGTTTGGAATCGGTTCATTGAGATTTAAATGCGGAGAGTGGAGAAATTATGAAACGAGCGGGACTCAAGCTATTCTTAAATATCTACTCATCATATCGACAGCATCGTCGCGCAACACAAAAATCTCATGTTAACAACTAGCAGGCTTGGCGAAACCCCCTTGGCAACCTGAAAGCAAAGAAAATTTTCTTCGTTTCTCTCTTCGATTGTTGCTCGAAACTCAAAGATCGTTGGGTGAATATCTTTCAATGTCTTCTTTGATTAAAAGGTAAGAAAGTTCAAATCTTTTGGGCTATTTCTTGGGTTTGTGGTTGACTTTTAGTTGACTTTTTGCTAAATTAGATTTAGTGGTTAAGATGTCGTTTAGAGGTTTATGGTGATCGGTTCACTTTTTCCTAAGGTTAGTTGACTTTTGATGTTGGCTTTTATAAGACTTTTAAGTAGGGGGTTGTTGGGACACTTGTAGTTGTGGTAGAGTTGGTAATCTTCTAGAACCTGAAGTATAGTAGTAGGTGTTGATTGTACTTTTAGTGTTTTTGTTAGGCGTTGATCGTGGGAAGGCGAGTTAGGCGTGATTGTGTCATTGAGATTTTGTGGTATGCTTGAGAGGTGAGTACTTATCTGTGGGTGTCGATACATACTTACTTTAAATTGTGTGAAACATGTCATTGTTGGCTTATGATTATGTGATTCGTTTGTGTGAGCCATGATATGATTATGTAATTGTATTTACGTGGATTTGAAGATTTGTTTGAGGTAAGTAAAAGCTTGAACTCTCGATTCTACGTTCTTGTGTTACGTGGCCTTGTCGGCATTTACGTGTTCCATGGCCTTGTCGGCGGCCTACTATATTTACGTGGCCTTGCCGGGATTACGATTGATTTTGATTGTGAGGCGTTTTAGGCGTGCTTTGATCTGTTTGAGATAAGTATTAGTTAGTTGTTGGAGGTGTTGGTTGGAGTTATGCATGACTTTGAGGTGACTTGACTATTAGGATATGACCACATAGTTGGGATGATTAGGGGTTGTTGACTTCTCGCTTGCGGGATATGTGGCCCATTGGCCTTACACTTCGGTATAAGTCGGTTTGGCCTTATCTTGGTATAAATGCGGTTTGGCCTTATACTCTGGTATAAGTGCTTGAGTTTGGCCTTATATACGGTATAAGTGTGGTTTGGCGTTATAACGGTATAAGAGCGGTGTGATTATCTATGACCCACTTTTCCGTGTCGTTGTTGGTGTTGGCCTTATACTCTGTTGGTATAAAGGTGCGGTTTTGGCACTATCTTCCGGTATAAGTGCGGTTTAGCCTTCTCTTATGGTATAAGAGCGGTGTTTATTAGCGATTGGTCGTTCACTGCGAGGTGAAGCGGATTGAGCATGTATATGCGTTAGAGGTTGGTAGTATACTTGTGGAGATATGAGAGATAGATGGTTTGATGACTAGAGTTATAGTTGTTGGTCTTTGTGATTTTATTACGGTGATTGTGTGTGCCTATTGAGACTTGTATTATATCTCGCATATTTATGCCTAAGACGCTTCTTTGGAATTTTATGATATGACCTTATTAGATAGTCTGAGTATATATACTTATTTATATTTGACTCTTATGTCTATTATTTTGTCTGCGTTTAGGTATGACTTAAGTTTCACCCACATGTTAAGTTTCCCAACTAGCTTACATGACTACGCCCCTGATCGCTTTGGGCGTTTCATTGTGCGGGGTAATAGAGACGGTTAGTCGAGGAGGGATTTGTTTGAGAGTTTATATTCCGAGTGGCTAGGTGAGCATCGGGTAGTTGAGATCTCACTCGTTTATTATCATGTCAACCGTTTCTTGATTGTTGTATTTCATTTTCAAACTTTAGCCTTGTCGGCGATTATTTTGTATTCAGGATATTAATTACTCTTAGTTGTAGCCTTGCCGGTATTATTGTCTTTTGAGATATATTTGTATATATATGGAGTTGGTTGGTTAGATCACCCTGATGGATTGTAAATTTTAAAAACTATTTTCTAGAATTTTATTGTAAATCAAGTTTTTTGGATAAAATGAGTAGTTCTTTAAAAGCGAGTCGTCGTCGGTATGGTGGCCAGTATTCGAGATTATAATGATTTTCACCTCAGGCGGCCGACACAGGGTGGAGTAGATTATGAGGACTTCGATTCACGAGGAGGCTGGCTGGATAAGGGTTAAATCGGGACCGGGGAGTGTATGCCAGTGGGGTGCACCGGTTTTGTTTGTAAAGAAGAAAGATGGTTCGTTGAGGCCACAGCCATTGACTCTGATTAAGTTGAACAGGTAACCATCGAGAACCGATATCACTGTAGAGAATTGATGATTTGTTTGATCAGCGAGAAGGATGCAAGTGTTCTCGAAGATTAATTTGAGGTCAGTTATCGCAATTGAGGATCGAGGAGGGTGATGTTGAAGTCAACTTTCCGTCTCGATATGGGCATTAGGAATTCATGGGTGATGCCATTTGGGTTGACAAATGCACCAGCTGGCATTTATGGAGTTGATGAATGTGAATTATTAGGGAGTATCTAGATAAATGTCATTGCTTGTATTCATCGTGTCGTTACGATATATTCGGCGAAGAAGAGGAGCATGAGAGACATTTAGCGGATACGTATTGGGCTTCGAGGTAACACAAGTTATTGCCAAGTTTTCTAAGTGCGAGTTACGGTTGGCGAAGGTGCAGTCTTGGGCCATGTTATTTTACGGTGGCGTATTTGTGTTGATCCTCAGAAGGTGGAGGCCGTGAATAATTGGGAGCGTCCCACGAGTGTGACTGAAGTGAGGAGTTTCTTGGGGTTAGCTGGTTACTACAGGAAGTTTATCAGGGACTTCTCTTTGATTGCGACTCCGATGACTAAGTTGACCAGAAAGGGTGTTCCCTTTATTTGGGATGATGATTAGAAGCGTTTGAGTGTTGAGGGAAAAGTTATTGCGGTCGATGTGCTTACCATAGGATCGAAGGTTATGTAATTTATAAGATCTTGGCGCGGGGATTGGGATGTGTTCGATGCGAGAATAGGAAGGTGATTGCTTATCTTTCCTTATTTGCGGAATGCAGAAAAATACCTTCATGATCTTGAGTTGGCGGCTTAATAATCTTCTTGTGAGAATTGTGGAACACTATTTGTATGGTGTTAAATGCCAAATTTTCACCGACCACAAAAGTTTGAAGTATCTTCCGACGCAAAGGAATTGAATTTGAGGCGAGAAAAGGTGGATGGAGTTCATTAGTGACTATGATGTGACTATTGAGTATCACCGTGAAAGAGCAAATATAGTCATTGATGCGTTGAGCCGAAAGGGGAAAGCAAACGATCCAGTAGTGGAGATGAAACAGCTGAGAGTCGACCTTAATGTTGGTAGCGATGGTGAAATAATTGCTCATATGAGAGTTCGGCCAGTACTCTTGGATCGAATCTTGGAGTTGCAGCAGCGAGATGAGAGGCTACAGAATATCAGTAGGGAAGTGAGGAATGGGGACAGAGTAGATTTCACGGTTGAGAGTGGAGCTTTGAGGATGGATGACGGAGTTATGTGCCCAGGTGATACGATGAGTTGAAGAAAGAGATTCTTGATGAGGCTCATAATGCTTCTTATAGCATGCATCCTGGTAGCACGAAGATGTACAGGGATTTGAGGTTGACTTACTGGTGGCCGGGAATGAAGAGAGAAATCGCAGAGTTCGTGGCGAAGTGTTTGGTTTGTCAGCAGGTGAAGGCGGAGCATAGACATCCTGCGGGATTGTTGCAGACTCTTCCTATTCCTGAGTGGACGTGGGAGAATATTACCATGGACTTTGTATTTGGGCTTCCTAGGTCGTTGAGGCGAAATGATGGGATCTGGGTGATTGTGGATAGGCTGTCGAAGTTAAATGCATTTCTTACTATTAGATCTCTTAATGGGCACGTGAAGCTAAGCGAGGACTTATGTGTCAATTGTGAGGTTGCATGGGGTTCGGTGTAGATCATTTCGGTTCGCGATGCAGTTGCCGAGTGCGGAGGGGTTTTCAGGAGGCATTGGGGACTAGAGTGGAGTTGAGTACATCTTTTCATCCCCAGACAGATGGACAATCTGAGAGGACAATTCGGACATTGGAGGATATGCTTCGTGCTTGTGTCCTGAGTTTCTCCGGGAGTTGGGACGATGAGTTGCCCAAGATGGAGTTCGCTTATAATAACAGCTTTCATGCTAGCATTGAGATGGCACCTTTTGAGGCGTTGTATGGGCGGAAGTGTCGGACTCCAGTTTGTTGGAATGAGGTGGGAGAGAAGAAGGTATATGGTTCTGAGTTGGTTGAGAGGTCAGTGGAGCTGGATCGGAGTTGTCTGACAACATCGAGGGCCGGCTCGAGAATAGGCGAGAAGAAGTATGCCGATCGTCATTAAGTAAAACATCTTCGAGGTTGGTATTTGTGTTTTCACGAAGATGCTCCTCCATGGAAGGGGTGTGATGCGATTTGGGAGAAAAGGAAAGTTGAGTCCTCGTTATATTGGACCGTTCGAGATCTTGGGGAAAGTTGGATCCGTGGCTTATCGTTTGGCGTTGCCTCCGAGTTTGGATAGGATTCATAATGTGTTCCATGTATCTTGCCTGAGGAAGTATATCCCTGATGAGTCGCACATTCTTAGCTCGCTACCGGTGGAGCTTGAGGAGGACCTCACGTTTGAGGAGAGACCGGTGGAAATTCTGGACCGGAAGGAGAAGGTGTTGAGGAATAAGGTGGTGGCCTTAGTGAAAGTTTTGTGGAGGAATCAACGCGTGGAAGAAGCGACTTGGGAGCGCGAGGATGACATGAGGAGTCGATACCCGCAACTGTTCACGTAGGAGGTTAGTTGTAATTGTTTTGGTTTCCTTTGGGTGGTTTGAGAGTTGCCATTAGTTGTTTACGTGATCGTCGAGTTGAGAATTTTGGGGCGAAATTCTTATTAGGTGGGTAGATTCGCCTAACTGATTTTATTAAATTATATTTATCGGTCGGTGTTGGGACCCGGAGATGATATCAATAATTTTGGAATAGTATCGATATATCGAGACGAGTCTGAGATGAGTAATAATATATGCCTCGGGGAATAACACATTAGAAATCGGTTTCATTATGAGATTTATGCGGAAAGTGGAAAGTAACGAAATCAAGCGGGACTTAAGCCGTTCACTTAATTATCTCACTAAATCCTTATCATGTTTCATCTTCGTCCAAAACAAACAATTCTTTTCTTCCCCCATAGAAGGGCGAAACCCCCAGCTCCCCCATGAAATTTTTCTTCCATTGCTGATGCTGTGGCTCAGATATTAAAGTTGATTTCATCTTCCATAAATAGATACATACTCATTAAGGTAGAAAAGTTTGAAGCTTTGTGATATTTTCTTATGTTTTTGGAGAGAGTTGACTTTTTGGTTTTGAATTTTTGAAGGTTGTAAATGGTATGAAGTATCCTCTAGCTTGAATTATGTGATTGTTAGTGATTATAATTGATTTTAGGTGTTGAAATGTGTTGATTAGGTTAGTTTACTTTTAGGTTGACTTTTCTAAATTTGTTTAAATTGTATTATGATGTTTGGGATCTAACATAGTTGTTTTGGAGTATAAGTGGGATGTTTGATGTTGATTGGAAGAATATTATGAGTTAGGTTTTTGTATTTGAGTGGTAATTGGATTTTAAATTTAAGGTTGATTATATGGATTAATTGGTTGAAAAATTGATTTTTTGGATTGATTAGAAGTTGTTTAAAGTGTTGGAATTGGGGTAAGGAGGGCCGATTTGATTAGTGATTGGGGTGGTTGGAAGTTCGTTGTTTTTAGTCATTTTACTTGGCGTAGTAATATTTTTCACCTAGAGTTGTTAAGTTGGTAACTATAATTGTTGTAAGTCGGAGTAATTTTATGGCAGGAACTTTTCGTTGGTTATTTTGGGAGTATTATAAATATGAGATAAGTATAGAAGTAAGAAGGCTATATTACTAGTTGTATATTATAAGTAGTAATTATAATTTTGAATGCTTATTTAGTGATCGTGGAAAAGATTTGTTGTTGTGATTGTGTGGAGCTTATATAGCTAGCGAGGTGAGTAGTTATCTGAGGGTGTATATATGTATTTACTTGAATTGTGCGAGCTATGATGTGTTTGTGTGATTACTTTGAGAGTTATATGAATATTATTGATTGTGATTGATGTTGAGCATGATATTGTGAAATTTTGTGTTATCTTGTTGATTGGATGTTGGAAGTTGAGCTATTGAGAGATGTTTAGTTGGAATCATAGGTGATTTTGAATGTGTTTTGAGTCAAGTTTTGAGGTGTAAGGCTTTCGGGCTGATTTGACTTGTTGATATTAGATATTGTTGGATGATTTGGTATTAAAGGAATTACCGAGAGTAGGAAATGATTGTGGGGATAGGATGGATTAGTTGTTATTGCCCCTCGTACTTGATGCGAGTGTGTTGTTATTGCCTTGTACTTTGAGTGCTTGAGTGTGTTGTTATTGCCTCGTACTTTGGTATTAGGTGTGTTGTTATTGCACAAATACTTTGGTAAATAGTGTTTTTATTGCCTTATACTACGGTCTGAGTGTGTTGTTCTCCTTGTGGGTTGGGGGTTTATATGCATTAGTGGTAGAAAGCCGGATATGTTAGGTTAGTTGGTTATTGTGTTTGTTGGATGCTTTTGAGGTATAGTTGAGATTGGAGATGGATGATTGATAGCTAGAATTTTGATCTGTTTGGACTTTCGTGGTTAGTTTCATGTGGATTATTATTGATTTATCTTTGGTTGGATTCTTTATTGACACATGTAAGCATTGCGATATGTTGTTCCTTGAACTCATAAGTTATAGCATGTATAAAATTCCCTTGAACTCATAAGTTATGGCTGATATGTATCTTTCTTTTATTATTGGAGGATTATCTTGGATATATATATATGTATATATATATATATATATATATATTCATATATATATATATATATATTATATATATATATATATATATATATAATTCTTAGCTATATTTTACCATTTTCGTTGTTTGTGGACTTAGTTCCTTACAATGATAAGTCGCTGAAACACGTAGCATATACCTGATAGGCGGCATGATTTTTAGGTATCGGAGGTTTGGGTGGCGACTTTGACATCTTCATCTTGTTTGTGCGATCGTGGTTTGGAGCTTAGGTGAGCGACGGGTGTGATCCTGCGGTCTTGTCCCAGTTGTTGTAGTTGTTGTTTACTGTTTTAGTCATGTCTATCGTGGTATTGGATTTCAGGCCGATTTTATTAATGTATTTTGGCAAGCAGGATGTATGTTTGGGGAATTTATGTTTTATGGATTGACTTGTGTGATTAGGTATCGTCACGGTGGATCGTTTTATTTAAAACCGTCTTTTCAGGACTTTTATTGTAAAATTTCGATTTGTTTAAAAAAAGGTTGTCTTTAAAAATGAGTCATCCATCGATTTGGTGGCGGTGTTCGAGGTTCGTGATGAGTCGACCTGGGCGGCCGACTGGGTCGGGTTGTTACATATGAAACCTACGTCTTTGTCTTAGTTGGGTTAGTAAATACATGTATTGTTGTGGAGGCATTGAAGATGGTGACTTTGCCAGAACGACATTTAGCAGACTTGGGAGTTTCAGAATTGAACAACCTGGTGCTTTCTGGAAATCTGAAATAGGACTTTATGTTAGTATTACACTGTAAAAAGTGTTGTAATAGGTCTATTTTTATTTTAGGATCATATCAAATATCTCTAAATGTATTATTTGTCTTATTTTCATGATGTGCATATTAGTTGAGTATACGCTATATGACATGTTAAATAATAACAAATAATATTAATCTACATACTAATTTACCATTTTTAATGTTGTGAAACTTATGTCGGGACTCACCGGAGCTGCTTGTGATAGGCGAGGTGTCACTAGTGCGTGGCAGGTATATGATGGATCATGTTGAAGTGATTTCTACTAACGTTGTGGGCTTTAGGATAATCATTCCAAACTAACGTATCGGTTTGGTGGTATCTTAGCGATGATTTCCACTAACGTTGTGGAGGCTTGTGGTGATCGTTGTTGAGTAGGACCACATTAGGAGTGTTAGTGACCTAAGAGTTGTGTCGTGATACACAATTGATTAGTTAATCTACCATTGTGTTGGGATTCAAAATGTATGCAGTGTTGCCGTTTGGATTCCAACCACAACGGATCTTGGATACCTTGTATATTTTGTGAGATTTGAAATACGAGTATAATATTTACAATTTATTTGTAATGTATTAGATGTTTTTGAAAGGCTAACGCTATCTATGATTGTATATTTCTTTTTTATATGATTGGTAGGTAAGTTACCTTTTTATTTACCTTTTAATTGAGCAGAATTAAAATATAACTTTATTATGTGAAATAAAACAAGTTAAGGAGAAATCCATAAACTTATGGTAACATAGTGTTATAAATGCTAAATGCATTTTTCTTCATAAGCCATTGAAGATGGTTATGTGCTAATAAAAGACGAGAAACAAGTACCACAATTACTTGATATTTGGTTTGATCTTGTAGACACGTTACATGAACTTAGGTTGAGTGAGCGACGTCGAGATGAAATGATTGAGAGTAATTAATTTTGATCTCAATTAAAGGGATGATTCTATGAAGACTAATATGTTATATTCTCTTGCTTAGCACCATCTGACATTAAATGAATAGTTTAATCTCTTTTATAACTCAATTGAGAAAACTGTTGGATGATCTTGAATGTTGTGTATCTACATTTCAAGACATGTCGTTGGTATCTAGTTTCATCAACAAGATGAACTTTGTTCATGAATTGTGATGAAGCATAAGCTTGTGGTTTGTATAACCCGGACAAACTGATATTGTCTATTTAGTTCGCCGTCACTTGTAAAGTTGAGTGCACAAAGGAGTATGATTTGAAGTTAATGATTAATTTATTATTTCAAGCAGCTAGACACCCGAAGGATATTTAACGCTTGAGAAATAGAAGAGGAGTTTGACAAAACCTCATATCTCAAATAATTTGTTATAAAAAATCGCGATGTCATTATGGCTAAGCGCTGTTATCTTAGACAACTGTTTTGACTTCATGGTTTTTGATCATGATTATGATCCAAGAATCTTGTAGAAACGGTACAAGGCACGAAAGAAAAGATAATTGAGCTCTTGTGTAATTATAGGTATTTACATTATAAGAGCACAAGTTTAAAATCATCCCGCAGATGGTTGAAACTCCAAATTATTTTCTTCAGACGAGTATTTCTTATGAAAGACATGATATTTTGAATAACAAACATTTGAGTGAGACTAATGACAAATGACTTTAACAAGATTTGAGTTTAATCTTGCAAAGATAAATTAGTCAACTCTTTACTAGACTTAAGTAGGAGAATTCGTTAATCTTGGTTTTGGTTCTTCGCCATACAAGTTGATCATGGATATAAGTCATTGAATGATACATCAGAATTGATAAGAGTGTGGGGAGGACCATATAAATACTATCAAGTTCTAAATAAGTATCATTTTGACATAGTGTCGTTATCCAAAGAATGAGACATCATTCACGATCTTAAAAGCGTACTTGCTAGAATCGTAAGTAAATAATTGTGTTTAATGAAGTTAAAACCGCGATGGATGAGTCTTTCAATTTTGTATATCCAAGTAATTTTCATTCTACCTTAGATGTGTCACTAGTTGAGTGATACAAGTAAGAATTGTATTCAATGTAATTAAAACACAATGAATGGAATAAAGTCACATATCAAAGTTGTTGCACTTACCTTTAAATTAATTTTATTATTCATACTGTGATGTGACTTCAAGAGTTATGTTTGTGAACAAACTTTGAAATGTCTCGAGCAGACAAGTTAGTGTTATGTCGTGATGGTATAATTTAACATGGGTCTAATGTTGAGACTAATAATAAATCATGTCTACATGCTTGGGCGACATTATTTATTTCCATCTATAGAATTATAATTTATTATATGTATAGACTATCTTCATTATAGATATAAAGAATGGAATTAAATATATGACTTGAATGTATTCAAGTGACTTCTTAGGAGACACCCGATCGGTGTTGGGACATGATTATATCGAGGAATATTATGTGACATCGCAGTTCACGATGTATTGCTTAACGATCTAATGTAAAGAGACATGATGTTGTGAATAAAATCCTTTTCGAATAGATGGCTTAAGGTTATATAGTGAAATAGAAGGCGGAATACACGAGTTTAGTATATAACTCACTCCGTTTACCTTCTAGATGGTGTTGATTTGCTCGAAGTAAAATGTAATTCCACTAAATGAACAATATAGTCTTAAATAAGATCAAACATTTGGTTTAGGCCAAGTTGAATGTATTCATTGTGGTTGACTATACCCACGTGTCTATTGAAATTTTCATATTTACCCGGCGTGTTGTAACATGTGTGTTTAAGTGAGTGACAAAGAAGAATGTTCCTAAGTAATGATCGGTGATGATGGGTGCTTGACGTTGTTTTGGAAGTTCACATCTCAACGGGAATAAAAGAGGGAAATTGATTGTGCGTAAGATGTCCAAGTTTGCAAACGAGATGGGGAGTATAATGGAGTCAAAATCCTCGTCTTGATATTTTGATTAAAATCAAAAAGTCGAAGTGAAGGTGAACATGAGTTCACTTAAAGTTTAGTGGGAGGCGTAAGCGCACGTAATGTCTTGTACATTGAGTAAGGACTTCTATTATAACCTTGCAAGGTATAATAGTAATTGATTATCGTACATATGTAAGTCCCGATTGCATATATGTGACATATACATATTAGTCACGAATATAAGCTTAGATGATATTTGCTTGTGAAATTTATAATGAGTCATGAAGTTTGAGGTGAATAAAAATCTGATGGATTAAAATTCTATGATAGGCAGATTCTCTTGTGGCACTGACAACTCTACATTAGAGTGCAATTTCCCTTGCCAAGTAAGTTTTCAGCGTGATTGAAGTGAGTTGATCTATTACATGGTAATATGACTCACCGTATGCCGTATCGGGGATCGTATGTTGTACACCATGACCATGACATATCACGATCCCATCATAGGAGTTGTAGGGTTTTACTAAAAATTATTCCATAGCGGATTCGAGATACTGTAACTTTAAAGAATAGAGTAACTATAGTTGGGGAAATAGATGAGTTGTTGATCTTTGCTTGGGCCGAATGTGAGAATGGTGTCATGGATAGCTATATAAGTATGGAATACTATTAGCCAAATGAATTCATTAATGGGGCTTAGTCTAGTATACTTTCGGAGAATAAACTAAAAGCTTGAACTCGGCATTTCTGACACTACTCAATTAGTATTGTTGATATTTAAATAAAGAATATGCGTTATGAGATAGATGTGTTTTGACATAGCTTTAGTTGTGTTGTAAACCTCGATTATAACTTGAGACTTGACTAAGCATACAAAATCTTAGCCATGTTGATTCTATGGTTGAGAAACCGGATAGATGGATGTAAAGACTACTTATGCAGCTGACTTTGCAGTTGGGGCGTGATTGTAATCATTCTGCAGCCGGGCTGCGTGTCAAAAAGGACCTGAGATTCATGCAGAGTTTAAAGATCCCACGTGTGGACTTGAGCAAGCTTTCGGAGTTGATATATTCTTACGTGATTAAATCAAGGTTTGATTTCAAGATCAGAAGAAAAAATGAGCGATCAGAGAGTTTCGGTGGGAGTTAGTTCGTTTACTTTCTAGAATAAGTTAAGCAATTGATTGAACAAAGTAATTATTGTTTTACAACCTAATTTTTAACTACATTATATGAATACGTAATCCATTCATATAGTCATTTATTGTTTCTGATTGGATTGAAATAATAAATCTCAAGCGCCAACTCTACGGTTCTAGGGAAGCGACATGAGTTGACAACTCTTTAAGTTTAGAAACATAAGATAGCCATTTTTCCTAATGATTGATTGTTGATCGTTTAGATCATGAGAGTATTGGAAATCAATGAAAATTGATTCTCTTTTGTTATGTCTGTTGCGACAATCGTGTAACAATTCATTTACTAGGTTGGTTAAATGTGATTCTTAGAGCTTAGTGTTAGCCAGTAATTGTATTACTAGTGTGGGTTCATGATAATTTAAGAGGGGGTTATGAGCGATTGCTAGATCTTACTCATTAATCGTTATAATAATAGTAATGGGTCAATTATTATTATTATACAGCCTATTATCTAAGCCTAGAAGATCATGCTTGTCTGATGATATTCGAATTATATTTAAATGCGTAAGAAATTAAGCAGACATATTAAAGAATGTATCTCTCAATATTTATATATTTGATGAATATATATTGATGAACATCAGTGGTTAAACTTGCAAGTTTAATCAATTAAGCAATTTAAATTGATGAATAGCGATAAGTTGTCGATAGTGACTAAATAAGTATTTTAATTGACTTGTCGAGTTAATTAAAATGGAACAACAGTAGTGACTCATTATTTGATTAGACCCATAACGGTCTAATTAAGTTAGCGAGTTAGTGATTTCTTAACGAGGATTTGCTTAATGGAGTGGAATTAGGCATTTGGTATTTAAAGAAAAGCAGAACTTTCGTTTCATGAAAATCGAGCCACTGCCTCACTCTTGGAAAAACCGCCCCTCCTGGTATTTGGAAGAGAATTTCTCTTCCATTTTGTTCCTCACAACTCTAACAAGTTCAAGCTTTCGGATTCGATTCCCTCCTGGTGTGTACAATCTAGAAGACATCGTTTGGTGTTAGACAAACAATTGGAGAGTTTTCAAGGAAATTCACACTTGGCGAACTGTTGGCTTGAGGAGTTGGTTTAAATTTAGTCTTCATTTGCAATGTAAGAACTCTTTTATTCATATTGCAATTTATGTGTTTTAGATTAATATACATTATTTTGAGGATACGGGATGTATGAATTTGGTGTTTTATCACGAGTAAAATTCATACTAGATTGCTGATGGCCTTAGAGCCCTCACTTCCCGAGTTTGATGTATTTTTATCTAATTCGATTTTTGTGTTGATGTAGTTGTTAATTAAGCTAGATTGATTCATGACTTGTACTTCAATTGATGAATATATAATGAAAAAATCAACCCATTTTGTATGTTATCTGCGCCTAAAATCATCATTTCATTGTATTGATTTTGATGATTTGCTATTTGTTTAATTGTTTCGTGAAATGAAAGGGATTAAAACTTGATTAATTTGCATTTTAATTTTTTAGGTAGGAATCGTTTTCGATTTCTGAGAGGATTAGATATTTCGAAGAGATTCAAAATTAAATACGTATGTTCTTGGCCATTTTAAATTCATCTTTAATTTTTCTAGAATTTTTTAAGTACTCAAAAAATTCATTTAATTTTTAGTGTTTTTAGATTTATTGAGAAAAGCTAGAAGTGTTTTGAAGAAATTCCATTGAACTTGATGTTAAATAATGTTGTGTTGATGTTTAAGTTGAATCCTAGAAGTTTTGAATTTTAGAGCCTCCAAATTATTTTTACAAAAGATTCAATTAATTTGAAATTGAAATTAATTAACAATATGTCAAATCGGACTTGCGAAGCGTACAAGCGCGTCCGGGCGCACGGTTGGGCGGTTCGGCCCACCGAGGGATAGCTCACCGTATACTCCGGCGCCACCGGGCGTGTCGACCGTGGGTGGCCGGAGGCCGATCTTATTTCCGTTGGTCGTCGTCCGTTTTAGAAAATCCTAAATGTATTTTATGTAATTATTTTGTAATAATCAGTTCGTACTAATATTAACATAGTATACTAGTTGCTTTCGGTAGAAGTATTTCGAGGAGAAATAAAAAATTTCAGTTGAATAGTTGAAATACAACGAATCGATTAGGTTGGTGAATGCGTTTCGTTATTTAGGATTCTAAAGTTATGTCGGATGGTAATTATATTAATTTGAATTGGTAATATAATTTGAGGGTAGAAATGTTAATGTTTGGAAGTTGATTGTCGAGATAAGTTAAAACGAGAAGTATCGGTCGAATAAACTGTTCGGATTGTCACCGGTTGGACTATTGGGCCGGCTCGCCACTTAACTTGGCAGCCCGAGCGAAAACAAAAACCCGATTCCCTTCCTACCAGATCGTGGCGTGACTCTTCTCCCCCTTTATTTTTTTCTTGATTTCTCTCTCTCCCGTCTTGCGAGCTTTGGACCTGGAGAATTTCTTGGAGAGAACTTTTCATCGTCTCTTGTTTCAAGGTAAAAAGGTTCGATCTTGTTGAATATTTTGGGAGATCGCCGAGTTGACTTTAGTTGAGTTTTGTAATTTGATTTTGGTGTCCAATCGATTCTTGGATTCTAAATTAGTTATTCTTGAGTTGAAATTACGTATTTGATGTGGAATTCCCCGGACATTTTAAAGATACCGTTGACTTTTTGGAATTTTGGGTTGACTTCGGTTTTTTATGAGATATTATTGAATATAATTATTGTTTAGGCTTAGATTATAATATAAGAGTTGATGATAATCGATATCTGGGGTAGAACGTGTTGTTATAGTTGAGTTGACTTTCGAGTTGATTTTGGGGTTGACTTTTTCTAAAAAAGTTGTTGATAGTATAGATATGTTATTGGACCTTAATTGTGATTGTTTTGAGGTGAAATTATGATTTATAGGATTGTTGGAGGAATATGCTTGAAATTAGTTTATTAGATTTTGGCAGGTAGTCTTGGGCTTTGGGATTTGAGGTAGATTAGAAATGGGTTTGATTAGTTGGAAAAGTTGATATATTGGGTTGATTAGAGTGGTTTGAAAATGTTAGTATTTTGGTTAAGGTGTTGATCGATAATGGGATTTACTCGAATAGTTGAAATTCGTCATTTAATAGTCTTGAAACATAGTAACTATACTTAGTAGTTAATTTGTAACTAAAATGGGTTGAAAAGTCGTAAATTTAATTAAGATAAGGGTTAAAATTGTTGCGAGTAGTAATTGTTATTTGGTGTTTTTTTTTTTTTTTTTTTTTTTTTGATTAGGCGGGCATTGGGGAAAGGCACTTGGATCGATTAGGCAGGGACGTTTCCTTGTGCTAACCAAGGTGAGTACTTATCTCGGGTCTTACTTTACGTACTTACTTTAAATTATTGTGGTATGTCATTTGTGGTATGACTATGTGAGAATGGTATACATGACATTGTGGTATGATTATGTGAGAATGGTATACATGACATTGAGTATGATTATGTGAGAATAGTATACGTGTAATTGTTTGATGATTATGTGTGATTCATTTTATTGTGAGCAGTGTTATGATTATGCGATTGTATTTACGTAGGCGTTGAAAGATTGCTTGAGGTAAGTACTAGGCTTGGGCTTTCCCCGACATGTTCTTGGATTGCAATGACTTGTCGACCTTGTTGTATTTTACGTGGCCTTCTCGGCCTTTGTTGTATTTTACGTGACCCAGCTCGGCACTTTTGGTATTTTGTGGCACTTGTCGTGGTTGTGATTGATTTATGATTATGAGATGTTTAGCTGTGTGCTTGGAGATTATTTGGGAGTAGAGTAGTTGGTTATCGAGATGTGTTGGTTGGGTATCGTGACTTTGGGTGACTTGAGTATTAGGATGTGACCACATAGTTGGATGATTAGGGGAGTTGGGGTGGCTCTCGCTTCTTTGCGGGATATGTGGCGTATTGGCCTTATACTTTGTGTATAAGTGCGGTTTGCCTTATACTTAGTGTATAGGTGCGGTGTGCCTTATACTTAGTGTAAAAGTGCGGGGTTTGCCATACTTAGTGTAAAAGTGCGGTTTGCCTTATACTTGGTGTATAAGTGCGGTGTGCATATACTTAGTATAAGTGCAGTTGGCACCCTTAACTTTGTGTATAAAGTGCGGTTTGTATATACTCAGTATAAGTGCGGTTTGGCCCTTATGCTTCGGTATAAGTGTGGTGTGATTATCTGATTGGTCCATTCTGGGTAGACGGATTGGCGTATGCGCATTAGATGTTGGTATACTTGTGGGGATATGAGAGATAGGTGGTTCGATGACTAAGAGTTGTAATTAGTTGTTGAATTCTTGAGTTCTTTATGGGTGATTGTCTTTCTGAGGCTTTTTTATTATATCTCCATATGTTATGTAAAGGACTTTCTTTGGAATTATGTTGTATGACCTTATTGGTAATGCAGGATATATATATGTCTTGTTCATAGCTGACATGTTGTTTTAAATTTTCTATGGTGTTGTGATGTTTATGACTTGTTTATTGGTTATGAGCGTTGTGTTATACTAGATGTTGCCTTGATAGAGGTATAATAGAATTAGGTTTTAGGTTGATTATTGATAATATTATGATTTTCTTGAGGGTCCCTAAGTTGGTATTAATCGTTATACATCCTTTAAGGTTAAAAGTTGAGTTGGTTAATGGTTGAGATAACTTTTGAATGAGGGCATTAGGTATAAAAATTAGAAACTGACGTCCAGGCTAATCTATAGATGATGTTGATGATATTTTATATATATAGTGGAAGTTGGATTCAAACGTGTTAGTATATAGGTTGTGACACCGGCGTTGATAACGTTGCGGTGAATAGTTCCGTAGACTAAATGAAAAATTTGGTGAGACAATTCCGTGCTTAAGTTATTTGATTTAAGAATCGTTGCTCAGTTATTAAGATAATGATACGATTTGGAGGTTCTTACAATAAACATTTAGAAGTCATAAGAGGTGTATGACTATAACTGAGAGTAGCACTTTAAGGTGAACTAAAGATAAGTGGTTGAGTTGTGTATGCTTGAGTTATGAGATGTTGAGATATATGTTTGAGTTGTATATTGTCGGGAATTAGCTATACTTAAGAAAGATAACAAATAAGAGATATCTCCCGTGATTAAGAGTGCTGTGAGAGTAAGTTGTTGGCGTGGTGGCTGGATTTGTCGGTGTCGGAGGAAGCCATTAGGAAAGATTTATCTTGTTGAGAGTAGCATATAAAATATAACTATTGAGGTGGTTAGTCATTAAATAGGTAAGGGTATTAGATTATCCTTGATTATATGAGTGGTAGGTTAGCTTTTGTGATGTTGTTTTCATTATTCGACTTTTAGTGACTCCACATTTCCTATGGTAAATTTTATGCCTAGGTTGTTCTTGAGATGACCGAGATCGTTGGCAGTGGCTAGCATTACCCGCGGAGGTGACGATGGTGGCTTGAAGACCTCAACAGTCATACTTTTATATTCTTTGGAGTTTTTGTTGTACATAATAATTATTGTTGTAAAACAAATTGTTTGATGTTGTATTTATATTATTACTTTTGTGTGTTGTGGTGTTGGTTAGTTCACCCGATGGAATGAGTTGTATTATTTTATTATCACGTTAAATGAACTCATTTTATAGATTTGTCCATCATTGGTGACTCTGTTTATTCGAGTTTATGGCGGTCCCGACTTCGAGGGGGGGGGGCACAGGTAGTCGTTACAATTTTGGTTTTAAAGTATTGGTAATTATTTTGTTTTTAAATGTTAAATCATAAATTTTGTCATTAAGATGATTGAATATATCTTGAATGACATTAAATTTGTTATATTTCCCTTTCATAGTATTTTCATTGATAATTTTGAAATATTTTTCGTATTAACTTTTTAAATTTTGAATTTTGGATTTAATTACTTGTATGTAATTATTCCCATGATTTAAGTGGTTGGTAATTATTGTAATAGTATCTTTAATCATGTGTGAATATATTTAAATTGAAAATTTATATTAATTGATAATTAATTGTAAAATGGGTAATTAATGAATATTTATTTTTCGTTTTATTTAATATATATGACATTAAGTACATTTATTTGTTTAATGTTTTTGTCTATATATATTGTTATGGGAATAGAATGGAATGGGTGTATAGATATGACCTGGTTTAGGTGCTGCGTACCGTATTATTATAAATGACCTGTGGAGTCATATTCTTTATTTAATTTTCTTGTTTCTCCCATGGCTTGCGTCTTTGTCTAAGTTGGGATTAGTGTATTTGAATTGTAATTGATGACTTGGTGGAGATTCAAGAAGCAGAGAAGACAAGAAAATGTAATAGAGACCCAAATGTTAGTTTTCAAGTTTTGAAAATGAAATAGGGCCTAGGGTCATATCATCGCCTCTTTTCGATAATGCATTATATTTTATTTATGTTGTACATATGCTTGATTATGTGCTACAATTTCATGGTAAAATAAAGCGAGTAATAATAATCTCACCATTTAAAATTTAACGATAATATCGAAGCCAATTTTAAAGTTGTGAAATCGATTGCATCAAATACGGGCACTTTGACGATTGCGGAGTCTGGTTCTGATTTGATATGACGATGGATCGTGTTGAAGTGATTTCGCTAATGTTGTGGGCTTCGGATGATCCTTTCAAGTAATTATTTGGTTTAATTGGTATGCTTAACCGGTTTATCGAGGAGATACAAAAAGTGGGTAGCATCTTGAATATTATGTTAAGCGACACAAAGTTGTAGTTTTACATAATTGGTTGATAAACTACTATTATCTTGGATTCAAAATGTATGTAGTGTTTAGTTTGAATTTGAGTATAATAGATCTTGATACTAATATATTTTAAATTGAGATTTAGTATTAGTATTTCTTTTTACAATTTATTTGTAAGTGTTTAGCGTGATAGTTTCTGATTTTGTTGTCTTTATTTACTTATTCTTGTAAAATTATAATGGCTACGCCCTCTTGCTCCTAAGAACTGGCTTCGCTCGGCACTTTAAAGTGCAAGCTAAATAAAGTCGAATTTTGGCCAGTGGTCTCGAGCTTGTGAATCATTCGAGCAAGAGAGGAGCCAGTCGTCTTTGAACAATAAGGTTCCTCGAAACCTAATGATAGTGCCTCCCGTCGGAAAAGGGATCACTTAAAAGTACAAGAATACGTCTTTGTGGATGTCCAATGTCACAAATGCACATAATGAACCTTCGTTCCAAATTCAATATGAAAGGTGGAAGCATATGACGCCTCTCGGCAACAGGGAATTATTCGAAGGAAGATAGAAAGCGAGAGATATGACACACGTCTGTTCTCGTGGACAACAATTTGGGGAAGCAGACGGGCCGCCAATACCGTATCATTAAAATAATTGGCAGTCGATTGACTTCAGCCACAGGCACCGTGTCTCTCAAGGCGGCTGTGGACCTAAATCCTAAAAGTCTCTTTCCGGATAAATTCTCTACGTTTGGCATGAGCGTCAATATGCACAAGTTTGAGTTATCTGCTTGAACTCCATAAGATGATCATGAATGTTGAGGCGAACATGGATAACACTAAAACTTCTACTCATACATTTGGTGGTCCAAAACAACGTGAAGTTACCGGCAAAGCCAAGGGAGTTCGGGTAATCCCAAAGCTACTAGGCAGGGAGGCGGTAGGAAGGATGAGCCGAAATGTCGTTGTTGCGGAACTGGAGTCCTTGGGAAGTCGACTGCGAGGAAGTTCCTGAGATGATAGGAAGAATGGTCTCGCGACAGCTCGGCCTCTGAGGTATCTATGTTATTGAAGTTTGTACAACTTCTAATTCTACTTCATGGAGTCTTTGGAGCAAAGTTTGTGGTTCTCGTATTTGTCATAATATGCGGGAACTCAAGTCAAGTAGAAAACTAGATAGAGGGAAATGGATACGTGTGTGAGGCAGTAGCGAAGGTTCTGCTGACCACTGCGTGGGACTCCTCCGGTTTAAGGCCCATGGGCCTTGTTTTGAACTTATCACGTTTCTTATGTACTATGATTTGCGGGGAATATTATTTACGTTACGATTTTGAGCAATGATGGATTTTCATTTTCAATAGATCCCAAATAATTTAGAATGCTTTGAGGAATGGGGTAGTATTTGAGTACGCCTCCCATAAAAATGGTCTGTTGTTTTAGACATGATTCTTGAGTGGGTATAAAATAAACTTAAAAGCAGAATAAGCCTGTGAGTTTAAACCAACCATACCTTTGGCATTGCGGTTGGGTCATATTCACGAACCGAACCAGAAACTCCAACTCTAAATTGGAATACTTGAAAGTTTCGATTATGAATCATAAGATAGGTGTGAATTCTGCCTTACGGACAAAACCCAATGACTAAAATGCCCTTCACTTGGATTTAATGAAAGAGCCGGGAATTTATTAAGGGATCATACACCTTGCTTGATGTATGTGGGCAAATGAACACATCTGTGAGAGGAGGTTATAAGCCTTACGTTACATTTACTAATGATTACGGTGAATGCGATTTTATGTATCGATGAGACACAACAGAGTCCTTTAAGAAATTCAAAGAGGTTCAAAATGAAGTACAAAACCAATTGAACAAGAAAAATAAGATTCTCCCGGTGCGATAGCGGTGGATAATAATATTTGAGTCACAGTCGATACTCGTCTTAGAGAGTGTGACATTGTTTTCTAGCTTCACTCAGCGGGAACACCTGACATGGCGTGTAAAGAGGAGAAATCGAACCCTTCTTGATATGGTTCGATCTATGATGAGCCTATCTGATCTACGGTTAATTTAGGGATATCTTGACAGCGACCTTACCTTAAGCAGATGTCAACAAAGTCGGCGGGGAAAACTCTGCATGAGCGTGGTTTGGGAAGATTCCCGAAGTTGGTTTTTCTCGGAGATTTAAATTTTGTGAAACTTATGTTAAGAGATTAACAAAGGATAAACTTGCTTGAAATCGATAAATGTTATTCATGGAACATCGAAAGGAAATAGTTGGTCACTTCTGCACAAACCATGAGAATAGAATCTTCATTATTTAAAAGCGGGAGGCGTTCACTTGGAAAGGAATATATGTATAGAAGGACTAGAAGTAATGGTGTTCATCTTGATGAAGCTCGAGTTGATGAAGTCGATCTCGTCGTCTAATGCGAAGCGTCGGCGTACCACAATTGGTACGCTAACAGAAGATCCGGTTCTTGATCCACGGGAAGTTGTAGAGAATCAACCCTTAGGAGATCAGGGGATAAATCCTGTGAACTAGGCTATTTGGAATGGTGAAGCTTCGTCATTGAAAGTAGCGAGCCAGCAACACAAAGAAGCGATGAATAGCGAAGATGCCGACAAATGGCAAATAACCATGTAATCTAAGATGGATTCTATATTACTGGTACAAAGGTTTGGTCCTTGTTGGATTTACACCAAATGAGGTTAGCCATTGAATGTAAATGGGTAAAGATGGAACCGTCGATGTTTTCAAAGCTAGACTTGTGGCGAAAGGTTTCAAGCGAGTTCACGGCATTGGACTCGTGAAACTTACAAATGGTGGCTATGCTTAGAATCCATCCGGATAATCTTAGCCATTCTTTGCATTTCATGACTATGAAATATGGCAAATGGATGTAAAGGCATTCCTAAAGGACCTAAAAAGGTATGCAGTTCTGAGAAATCCATTTATATGGTCTTAAGGAGGCATCGAGTTGGAATCTATGTTTTTGATGAATCAATCAAAGATTTTGATTTCATCAAAACGAAAGAAAGAATCTTGTTTATGCAAGAAGGTAAGTGGGAGTTATGTGTCATTCTTAGTCTCACGTATGATAGCCACAGCCATTTGGAAGCAACGTAGAGTTCTTGAACTCGGTCAAGGATTAGTGTAAATGTTTACCCGATGAAGGACTTAGGCGAAACACAATATATAAGATCCACCGAGATCGTGCGGAAAGGATAATTGGACTTTGTCGGGATACCTATGTGAATAGGTCGCAAAGGTTCAACATAGATAATTCGAAGGGTAATCTCCTCATGAGACATGAAGTTCAACTCGGTAATCTGATGTCCCATTTACTAGTGTTGAGATGAACAAAATGAAGGATGTACCTTATGCTTCGGCTATAGGATCCATCATGTATGCCATGTTGTGCACTAGACCTAATGTGTCTTATCTTGTGAGTGTAACAGGTAGTCTGAAGCTAATCGGTGAAAGCCACTAGATTGCGGTAAAATGCATCTGATGTATACAGAAAAGAACTAAAGATGTTTTCTTGGTATATAGTGGAGATGATGAGTTAATAGTTGCGGGTACATCGATGCCGGTTTTCAAGCGAGGCGACTATCGTTCCAGTGCGAATTGTATTTTGTCTCAACGGTGGAGCAGGTATCTTGGGAGGAGTTCCAAGCGATCTTTGTTGCCGATTCTACCACAGAATACAGTACATCGCGCGTCTAAAGATGCTAAAGAAGCATGTTAGATTAAGAAATTTGTGATTGAGCTTGGTGTAGTACCTAGCATTTAGGGACTAGTGGGTTGCTCTCGACATCTTGGGGCGATAGCTCGAGCTAAAGACGAGCAAATCCTGAATCCAAGTACATTATCCGGAAAGTATCACCTAATTAGAGATATGCTTAGTAGAGGTGATATCAAAGTATGTAAAGTAGCAATAGGGGCCATACGGCGACCCCTTTACCAAACCACTAAGTCAAGCAAAGCATGATGAGCATGCAGCGAACATAGGTCTTAGATAGATGTCGCAGTGGTGTTAGGTTAAGTGGGAGTCAGTATGTATCTATTATGTTATGTGAACAAATATTTGAATATTGTTGCTTCTTATATTCTAGTATATTTGTTTACTTCGTCTATATGTTTAAATTTACATATAATATACATGTATTATATCATCGATGAGTGAAAAGTTAAATCCCTAGGTTAATTACATGTTTTAGAGCTGACATGAATTGTTGATTATGCCTCTTGAAGCCTCGAAACATAGGATAGCCAAAGCCTTGGTTAGATGTTTGATAGTTAGGGCGACAAGCATCATATGACTAACATAGTGATTGGTGATCAAGTTTGATCATGTTAGCACGAACTAGATAAATACATGAGCAGTCTACGGCCCAGGGGAGGCTGAGTATGACGAAATAGACAGAAGATATGTATATCTATGTCCTATGATATTTGTTTAGAACTTAGTCGATGCGATATATAACTATACGTGTTACATAAGCTTTGTACTTTGACTATGATAGCGTCTGCATAGCGGGGATTATAGCAGCGTATGTTGGGTCGCGCGGTGGGGAATATGATAGATGTTGATATATTAGGAGGATTTATCAGATCCTTGATATACAAAGGAAGATCGCGAGGCCTCTCACCACCGGTTGAGTCTTGATTTGTTTTATGGGGCATAAATGCTTATTCGATTCATACTCAGAGTAAAGAAAGTTGTGTGTGTATCGTGACAACTAACATGAATTAGCCTCGACTAGAGATCTCGTGTTAAAGATTGTATGGTGTCGTCCAAGGGGCAAGTGGGAGTGTTGGAAATCAATGAAAATTAATTCTCTTTTTATTATGCCCGTTGCGGCGGTGTGTATCAATTCATTTACTAGGTTGGTTAAATGTGATTCTTGAACTTAGTGTTCACACTTGATAATCGTATATTACTAGTATTATTGTTCTCGCTGATAATTTAATGGGTTATTGAAATAACCCGTTACGTCGCTTATTATTTTTATATGATTTTAGTTGCCCGGTTGAGTGTTTTGCGGTTAAAGTTAAAATTTGAAATCGAATAATGTTAATATGCGTTGGACGATAATATATTTTGAGTATAGAAATCCAATTTGACACATGTTAAGATATGTTAAACCGAAGAAGCTGGTAATGAACAAACGAGACCTAAACTCCCACTTAAATCTTCACCTACCACTAACTCTTCATCACTTATCACCCATTTCATCAAAAACAAAAATCTTATCTTCGTGCTTTCCTCTGCCAAGTGGCCGAACCTACGCCCTCTTTCCACTTGATTATTTTTTATTTTCTTGTGAAATCTTGTGGAATCTGGCTATAATCTTGTTTCCATCTTGTTCATCAAGGTATGAGTTGTAATCTTTAAATCTCATCATTTTGAGGCTATAGTTGACTATTTGTAAGTTTGGCTTGTGTTGACTTTTAGATCTTGACTTTATTATGGGATAGAAATATTACTCTAAGTTCGAGTTTAGGGATTTAGGATATTTTGAGTGATTATTGGGGTTAGAAAGTGGTGTATGTTCGGGGTTGACTTTGTTGACTTTTGACTTTTTTTAAATTAACTCTAAATAATAATAATGAGGTTAAAGTACTTTAATATAGTTATTTTGGAATAGAAGTATTGGTTTGGATATGGATTGGTAGAGATTAGGTTGAAAGTTTGGGAAAAGTTGGTATAGTAATTAGTAATTTGAATTGGAGGTTGTATTTAATGATTTAATTAGTTGGCGATTGATTGTTGGATTGATTAGAATGTGATTAAAGTGTTATTGTTGGGGTAATAAAGTGATGACCGAATATCGGAATTTATCAAGTTGGTAATTAGAATGTAGTTACGTTGGAATTTTAGAAGTGTATACTAATCTTGGGGATAGGATGATTGCTAAGGGTAGTAAATTTGAATTTGTGAGACGTAGTATAATACTCGGGGTTATAGATGTTAAGAGATGTTATTCTAGGGATGTGTTATAATGTATAATTTTTTGAATAGAATTGAGCTCGGACTGTACGAGGACTACCTAGAGTTATAAATTCTGCTCTTTTTGGCTCGAGGTGAGCACAGTCACGATGGGAACCCTTCATATATATTATGTTTATATATTTTGCATGTGTTTTGTCATGGGACTATTTTGACATGTGTATTGAGTGATTATGATTCATATTATGAGATAGTTGTGATTATGATTCATGTTATGAGATAGTTGTGATTATGATTCATGTTATGAGATAGTTGTGATTATGATTCATGTTATGAGATAGTTGTGATTATGATTCATGTTATGAGATTGTGGTGGTTATTGTGGTTATACCACGTGTGCTGTGTGTACTTGTGCTGCGTGTGGCTGTGTGCTGTGTGTGTAATCTGTGTGCAGTTTTATTTTGATTGTTTTGGTGTATATATGTGGAGCGGTGGTGACCCCGACCGGGAGGTTTGGTGTGGTAGCATGCTGCATGGCCAGGTGGGTAGCCCGTGGATTGAATGTTTAGTGTGATATGCATGTATTGAGAGTGCCTCGGTCGAGGAAGGATAGAGGTGGGGCACCAAATGCGATTGTTGTGGAGGTGGATTTCGTTTGTTTGTTATTTGTGGAGGTGGATTCATTATTTATTTCTTGTTTATGGAGGTGGATTCCTCGTTGTTTTACTATTTGTGGAAGTGGATTCCTCGTTTTGTTTACTATTTGTGGAGGTGGATTCTGAATTGTTACTATTTGTGGTGGATTCTCGATTGTTTACTATTTGTAAGAGGTGGATTCCTCGTTTGATTACTTTTTTTATTGAGGCTGTTTCCACTTAAATGAATATGCATTGTTGATGGTTATAAGCTCACAACGTATAGTATTATGTGATATCGTATAAATTGGATTACATGTTAGTTAATCGATATTCATTGTGTAGCTTGGTTAATGTATATGCATATGTTATATATATAAGTATGATTATATGTGATGGGATCAAATCTGTGGTATTTGTATTCACTCAGCTTTATAGCTGACTCCCTTTTCTCTATGGGCGGGCGTTTATGCTACAGGTCTCCCAGGAGGCGATCGTTAAGGTGGGCGAGGATATGTATTGCGGGCTGCGTGAAGATCATTGGTGAGGCGGTGGTGGCATAGGAAGTCCTCGTTAGTCATTTCCGCTTTGTTGTTGTATATTTTTAGACTTGTGTGTTGTATTTGATATGAGGGAGTCACAGTTGTCGTACTTTCCTATGTTTTGGATTTAACTTTTGTGTATCCTTGGGTTGTATTATTCGGGTGGATTTGTGTTATGTTGTCTTTTGTTTTGTTGCTTGGATGTGTTGTTTGGAACACCTGATGGAATAGAAGTTTGTTTTTGTTAATTTCGGTCATATTTGTTATTGTATCAAAATTGATTGGCGACTGGTATCTGGTTGTTAATGATCTTAACCTCAGGCGGCCGACTTGGGGTGGGTCGTTACAATTTTGGTATCAGAGCCTAGGTTTGAGGTCTTTATGGTGTCTTGTGTGGTTATGTGCCTAGGTTGATAGTTGTTAGAGAGTTGTCGATATTGGGGTTTTCTTGCGGGGTCTGATCTTCCCTTTCTTTGTTATTTCGTAGACTGTTGGGGATGCCACCACGTAGGTCTGTTCGTTAAGCGTTGCAGAGAGGTGCGGCAAAGGGGTGCAACGAGAGGAGGCTGCCGAGGAGGCACTAGAGGTGGTAAGGGTGCCGAAGATCGGGGAAATGTGGATAGCGTTGTAGGCAGTGATGAGCCTAGTGTGGGACCACATGATTCAGGGGTAAATGTTGGTGGAGATCGAGGGGCCGTGGTACTGTCGCGAGGCGGGGAGGTGGAGTTGCTGATTAAGTTATTTGACCGCTTCTGAGGCAGGACCCATGAGAATTTGCGGGCGGGATTCTCACCATTCAGAAGCATTAGAGTTCATTCGAGACTTGGAGAGTATATTTGAGCCTATGGGAGTTACTAGGGAGTTGAGGACATTCGCAGCTTACAGATTACATGGTGGAGCTCGAGATTGGTGGGAGAATGTACACCGATCTTTGATTGCGTTTGAGGCGGACACACGTGTTATGGGATCGGTTAGGTAGGAATTATTTCGGGGAGCTTTTGAACTTCAAGGTGCATATATCGGATCTAGAGAGAATTGATCCGGCAAGCAAGGGCGATATAAATGACTACGAGAAAAGATTCAGTGATCTCTGCCGTCTACTTCCGGAGGTGAATCCTACTGAGGGGAAGAGGATCGAGAGATTCAGGGACGGAATGAACTGGGAGATCCAGCGGACCATGCACTCAAAGAATTATGAAACTTTCCATGAGCTAGTGAATGATGCGCTACGGTAGAGATGGATGCATTTGAGTGTCCGATTGGCGGGGAGAAAGAGGGGAAGATATAGCGCTTCAGGATGGGTGGCGATTGAGTTACGGGTTCGAGGGCGTCCGTGCAACCAGCCGGAAAATTCTGTTAGAAATCGATTAAATTATTTTGCTACTAATTCTCAATTGACGCTACTACGTGCCCGGAGTCTTCTAATGGATGCGGAGATCTCGAGAAGAGGTTATCGAGAGGCAAAAGTAAAAATGGGTGTTTCGTTGATAACTAACCGGGTCATAGAGCGTGGAATATCGAGGCAGGGTTGGTGCATTGCTCGATGTCGTCCGCGAAGGACACGTTGTTGGTGTCCCGAGGCGAGTGTTGGGAGTGCTAGCACATTTACTCCAGTGCAGCCGAGCAGAGGAGGCTATCAAGGAAGTCGTGGAGGTCGATTCAGTGGTAGAGGAAGCTTTGGGCGTGGAGTTGGAAATAGTCAGGGTAGTAATGTTGCTGGGACTAGTCAGGGTGGTGCTGGAACTAGTCGTGGTCAGATATTTGCAGTTACCCAGCAGGAAGCTCAGGATTCCCCCAGAGTGGTAACAGGTACTCTAAATTTATGTGGGTTGGAAGCAAAAGTCTTGTTTGATTCTGGAGCTACTCATTCTTTCATATCTCTGAAATTTTCCCAGCGTATTCCTATAACTCGAGAAATTCTTGCTATACCACTTCTAATTCTAACTCCGGTTGGGAAGTCTGTTAAGATTGATGAGGTACTTAGAAATTGTCCCATAAGTATTGAAAATCAATGTTTGGAGATAGATTTACTACCTTTGTGATGAGTGATTTTGATCTTATTTTTGGGAATGGATTGGTTGAGGGGAGACATCATGCGGTGATAGATTATCGTCTTAAGAAGATTGAAATATCTAGTCTGGTAAATCTAAGATCTTAACTTCCTAGGTGATAGAAAATTCTTTCCTCTTGTCTCATTTACGCGTAGTTGCCCATAAGATGTTGAGAAGTGGATGTGTTTGGTTATCTTGCCCATGTTGTCGACCTGGTAAGGAGAAGATTGATCGAGAAGTGCATTAATAGGTGAGAGAGTATGATGATGTGTTTCTGAGGAGTTATCGGGACTTCCTCTGTGCGAGAGAGGTGGAGTTTTCCATAAAGTACTTCCTAGTACTACTCCGATTTCTATGACACCTTAGGAATGGCTCTACTGAGTTAAAGGAGTTGACGCAATTGTAGGAATTGTTGGACAAAGGGATTCATTTGACCAAGTAGTTCGCTTTTAGAGGGTGCTCGGTGTTATTTGTTAAGAACAAGGATGGATCTACGGGGTTGTGTGGTCTGTGATTTGAACAAAGTAACAATTAAGAATCGATATCCGTTGCCTAGGATTAGTGATTTGTTTGATCAATTAAAGGATGCCGGGTATTTTTCTAAGATTGAGAGCGAGGAATTGGTACCGTCGATTGAGGATTAAGGAGGAGGATGTATCGAAGTCGGCATTTAGGAGCAAGATATGGGCACTACGAGTTTTAGTGATGCCGTTTGGGTTGTGAATGCCCTGCGGCATTTATGGACCTTATGAATCACGGTGTTCATTTCTTACATGGATAAATTTGTGGTGGTGTTCATTGGCGATAGTGAGGAGAGCATGGTACTTGAAATTGTCTTTGAGAACTTTGACTAAAATGAATTGTGTGCTAAATTTTCAAGTGTGAATTTTGGTTGGGAAAAGTGGGTTTAAGATTGCATTGTAATTTCATGAGGAGGGTATAAGTGTTGATCCTCAAAAAGTTGTTGTGATGAATTAGGAGCGACCGGGGTGTTCTTTGATCTGATTTTAAGATACAGCGGGATACTATCGAATTTATCTGAGGACTTTTCATTTATTACGGCACACCCATGACCGGGTTGACTAGGGCGGATTGGAGTGGGTTATTGAGTTGAAAAGACAAATTGACTACGGCAGTATTGACTCTTCCGTCGGGACATGATGGCTATATGGAGTATTATGAAGTGATCTTTCACATTAGGGGAGGTTGGGATGTGCTAATGCAACACGGTAAAGGTAGTAACATACATCGCGATAATGAGAAATCAGAAGAATTACCCGGCCTTGATTTGGAACTAGAGCGTAATTGTGTTAGCAAGATTTGGAGCATTATTTGTATGGTGTGGTACCCAGGTACACTAATCCTGAATGTTTGAAATACCTCCGGCCTTAGAGAGAGATTTGAATACGAGGGCAGCGAGGTGGAGGGAGTTTATTAAGCGATTATGATGTTCCATTGAGTATCATCTTGGAAAGAAGCGAATGTGGTAGGCTGATGCATTAAATTAAATGAGGAAAGGTTAAGGGAACACGTTGAATGAAATGAAGCAACTTGGTGTTAATTTTGGAGTGGGAGTTGATGGCGGTTTGTTGGCGCAAATCAGAGTTCGACCAGTTCTTCTTGATCGAATACTCGAGGGGCAACAAAAAGATGAGAAATTGCAAAAGATAATTGGGGAAGTCAGCGGAGGCGAATAGGATTTGTGGTGAGAGATGATGGAGCCCGCCTGATGCATGGTAGGTGTCATGCCTTACTCAAGAGTTAAAAAGGAGATTTTGGGCTGAAACTCATAATGCCCATATAATATGCATCTGGTGGTACAAAGATCATATAGAAGACTTAAGAAGCGGTGTATTGAGCCCTAACATGAAAATTGCTGAGTTTGTATCAATCTCGACTTGTCAGCAGTGAAAATAGAACACCGACATCAGTAGGCCTATTTGCAACCCCTTCCGATTTCCGAGTGGACCTGGGAGCATATTCACGATGGATTTTGTTTCGGGACTCCAGGGACATTTGAAAATGAATGATGGTATTTGGGTGATAGTGGATAGTATGCAGTGATTTTGCACCAATTCATCGACTCACGGTCTGGCGGTTAGCAAGGTTGTATATTGACAAATTATGTGATTGCATGGAATCTTTGTTATCCCGTTATTAATCGGAACTGAATCTTTGGGTCGCTCAGGATTTTGGAAAGGATTTCGGGAAGCGATAGGGGCAGTCGATTTAGTACATCATTAATCCGCAGTGGATGGAAGCGTCGGAGAGAGCAATTCAAAGATTGGAGGATATATTTGCGGGCTTGTGTGTTGAACTTTTTCCGAAAAAGTGGGGCGATGGAGTACTTTAAAATGGAGTTGCGTATAATAATAAGCGTCAGCGCCCAGTATTGAGATGGCACCGTTTGAGGCGTTATGCGAAGAAATGTAGGACCCAGGTTTGTTGGAATAGTAGGAGGAGATAGAAATGTGTCACGGTTCGAGTTGGTGGAAAGGTCGATTGGAGAGAATGAGGTGATACAACGGCTTTGAAAGCGGTGCAGATAGACAAAAGATGTATGCAGATCGTCGCCGTGTGGATTTAACGTTTGAAATTGGTGATAAAGTATTCTTGAGAATATCCCCGTGGAAAGGTGTATTGAGATTCGGGAAGAGGAGTTGAGTCACGATATGTCGGTGCCATATGAGATTTTGGGCGAGTTGGTCCGATTGGCCTATCGTTTAAGCGTTGCCTCGAGGTGAACATAATTAATGCGTCTTCCCGTAATGTCGTGTTTGAGGAGAGTATATACCAGGAGCCGAATCCCATATCTTAGAGTCTAGACTGGAAGACCTTACGTATGAAGAGAAACCGGTGACAATTCTTGATCGAGAAAGGAAAAGTGTTGAAATAAAGTTGTGGCTTTAGTGAAGGTGTTGTGGCGAAATCAACGAGTGGAGGAAGCTACGTGGGAACGAGAGGAGGATGTCAGAAATCAATATCCACATCTTTTCGAAATAGAAGGTTAGTTCTTAAACTTTGTGCTATAATATGTGTTAATATGTGAATTACTATGAGGATGAGTAAGTGAGATGGGAATGGGACGAGTAGGTGATGAGTAAATTTCGAGGACGAAATTTTTATTAGGTGGGGAGACTGAAATAACCCGTTCCGTATAAGCATTATTTTTATATGATTTTAGTTGCCCGGTTGAGTGTTTTGTGGTTAAAGTTAAAATTTGAAATCAAATAATGATAATAGGGGTTGGAGGATAATATATTTTGAGGATAGAAATCTAATTTGACACAACGTATTCGAGGTTATGTTGTTAAACCGAGAAGAGAAGCGAAATTGTGAACCAAACGAGACCTAAACTCCACTTAAATGTTCACCTACCACCACTAACTCTTCATACTTATCACCATTACATCAAAACACAAAAATCTATCTTCTTCTTTCCTCTCAAAGTGGTGAACTACCCTCCCGTCTTTCCATGATTTTTTTCATTTCTTAGTGGGGAAATCTTGTGGAATCTAGCTTCATAATCTTGTTTCCGTCTCTCTTGTTCATCAAAGATATGGTTGTAATCTTCAAATCTCATCATTTTAGGCTATAGTTGACTATTTGTTAGTTTGACTTTTAGATCTTGACTTTATTATGGGATAGAAATGTTATCTAAGTTTAGTTTAGGAGATTTGAGGTGACTTTGAGTGATTATTGGGGTTAGAAAGTGGTGTATGTTGAGGTTGACTTTGTTGACTTGTTCTTAAATTAACTCTAAATTGTAATATGAGGTTAAAGGACTTTAATATAGTTATTTTGAGAATAGAAGTATTGGTTTTGGATATGGATTGGTAGAGATTAGGTTGAGAAAGTTTGGGGAAAGTTGGTATAGTAATTAGTGTTTGAATTGGAGGTTGTATTTAATGGTTTAATTAGTTGGCGATTGATTGTTGCATTGATTAGAATGTGATTAAAGTGTTATTGTGGGGGTAAGAAAGTGACATTAGAATATCAGATTTATCAAGTTGGTAATTAGAATGTGAATTGCGTTGGAATTTTAGAAGTGTATCTTAATCTTAGGGATATGATGATTGCTAAGGGTAGTAATTTGAATTGTATTGACACATTAGTATAATACTGAGGGGTTTATATAGATGTTAAGAGGTTATTCGACGGGATGTGTTATAATGTATAATTTCTTTGAATCACGAGTTGAGCCGGACCTAGCCACGAGGACTACTGAAGTTATCATTCTTAACGGCTCGAGGTGAGTACAAATCTCACGATGGGAACCCTTCATATATATTATGTTATATATTTTGCATGTGTTTTGTCATGGGACTATTTTGACATGTGTATTGAGTGATTATGATTCATATTATGAGATAGTTGTGATTATGATTCATATTATGAGATAGTTGTGATTATGATCCATATTATGAGATAGTTGTGATTATGATTCATGTTATGAGATAGTTGTGATTATGATTCATGTTATGAGATTGTGGTGGTTATTGTGGTTATACGCATGTCTTTACATTACTTGTCTTTGCGTGTGGGCGTGTCTTTGTGTGTGTAATTTGTGTGCAGGTTTATTTTGATTGTTTTGTGTATATATGTGGAGTGGTGGTGACCCCGACCGGGAGGTTTGGTGTGTATTGAGTGGGTAGCCCCGTGGATTCGGGAGGTTTGGTGTGATATGCATATTGAGGGGGGTAGCCTCGGTCGGGAGGATGGAGGTGGAGACCTCATCTGATTATTTGTGGAGGTGGATTCCTCATTTGTTTGTTATTTGTGGAGGTGGATTCCTCATTTATTTATTGTTTGTGGAGGTGGATTCCTCATTTGTTTACTATTTGTGGAGGTGGATTCCTCATTTGTTTACTATTTGTGGAGGTGGATTCCTCAATTGTTACTATTTGTGGAGGTGGATTCCTCATTTGTTTACTATTTGTGGAGGTGGATTCCTCATTTGATTACTTTGTGTGTTGAGACAGTTTCCCTTAAATGAATATGCATTGTTGATGGTTATAAGCTCCTGCGTATAGTATTATGTGATATCGTATAAGTGGATTCTATGTGATTTGTGGTCAGTATTCATTGTGTAGCTTGGTTAATGTATATGCATATGTTATATATATAAGTATGATTATATGTGATGGGATCAAATCTGTGGTATTTGTATTCACTGACTTTATAGGCGACTCCACTTTTCTATGGGGGGCGTTTATGCTACAGGTCTCTAGGAAGCGATCGTTGAGGTGGGCGAGGATGCGTATTGCCAGGCTGCGTAGAAGATCATAGGTTGGCGGTGGTGGCATAGGAAGTCATCGGTCGTTCCCACTTTTGTTGTCTAGAGCATACATATTTACAGACTTGTGTTATATTTCAATGAGGAATTAAGTAACGACCGCCCAGTGGGCCCCACGAGGGTTGGGACCGTCACCAACTGTGTCTAAGTGTGACGATGGATAACAATAAAAATGACAACTTGCATCATAAATAAAACAATATAACTGCGTCCGTGGTGAACTAACCAATAGTACCTTGACATTGAAAATCATAATATAAATACCGTCAAACAATTTGTTATACAACTCGAGTCAATAATAATTATATACATGAGAACTTCAAGAAGATAAAAGTATATTGTTGAGGTCTTGAAGCCACCCCGTCGCCATCTTGGCGATGCAGCGACTCTCGACGATGCATATCGGTCATCATGACAGGCATGAAAAGCATCGCCCATAAAGAAATAGAGAGTCGACTAAAAAGCTGGTGAAAATAAATAACAGTAACACATTCATACGAATAAGAATAATTTAGATTTCTTTGTTAGAGACTATATACCCCCAGTATTATTTTATAGGTTCACTAGCCACAAAAATAAAACTTTCTTATTGGCTTCAACTAACACCAATAACCCAGCTCGTCAACAACTTACTCACAGTACATAATTACAAGAGGTATTTCTCTATCTATTATCTTTACGAAGTATAGCTAATTTCCAATATAATATACACCTCAAAACACACAATAACTTGAACATATATCTTAACCTCTCATAACTGTTATATACAACTGTCAGCTTATCTTTAGTTCACTTTAAAGTACTACTCCCATTTTACAATCATACTCCTCTTATGACAACTAATGTTCTCGAGAAGACCTTCCAAATATATGCATTTCTTAATATGGTAGAGTAATATATCTTGAATCAGGATAACCTAAGTCTGATTTATCTTCCCGGATTTTCCATTTAGTATACGGAACTTATTTACCTGTATTATCGAATTAGTAGTTAGATAGAGTATATTCTACTTTATTTGAATCCATTTTTCCACCGTATATATATAAATATAAATCGACATCATCGGCCAGTTAGAATAAACTTCGGTTTATAATTTACGCTCTAATGTTCTCATTTCAAGGTATCTCATCCATTAGCCACTTAAGATATATAGAACATATCTAACAAAACGATGTGCGGTAAGGCTGGCGAAAATAAATACCGTATGCGAAGAAAAATAATTTATGAAATTTAAAAATGAAGTATAACCATCAAATAACATTCTTCAGCATAGCAACTAAGATTAAGGAATAGTCATCGTAGTCAAAATATGAATAAAATATATCTGAGGATTATCGGATAAAGTCATATAACATAATTCCATGAACTGTAGGCATAACACATGAATATATAATAGAGGTTCGATAAGCACCTTGTCCTTTGAATGAAATCACAGAGACTTCAGCAGCGACTAAAACTCGTCGTGAACCTCCCCTATCTCTCATATCCCCGCAGTATACCGTCCCTGTCTTATACTCAATCCGTCTACCTGCGAGGAATGGACAATCAGCAATCACCTGTGGCTTATACCGCGGTATAAGGCCAAAACTTAACAGCTTATACACAAAGTATAAGGCACACCGCTTATACACAAAGTATAAGGCACACCCCTTGTATTATACCGTAGTATAGGGCCACATCCAACAATGCCTGCAACAAAAGTAATCAAAGAAGTCGTACCGTGCGCTATCACAGTAGTATAGGGCCAAACCCCGCCTTGTATACCGTAGTAGCAATACGTAACTAG
>JADFUC010001838.1:0-23957 GCA_019722365.1 Lithospermum erythrorhizon
ATCAATTTGTACTTCGTTCAGTTGCATTGCTATCATAGAAATTAGCCAGCACCGTACAAACAAGGATAATTCAGGTCACTACGCATTTAAAACTATATGCCTCGAAGTCCATGTTCTATATGCTACCATGATATAAATCTTTCATGTAAACTTTCGTTAACACCGATAAACCCTTTGCGTCAGCAAAACTATTCGCGATGCGCGCCAATCAAGAGATATCTACATTTGTTATCTTTCGAACTATAGCTTCAATTCAGATATAGTATACAACTCAAACATACATGACTCGGCGTTTACTTAACTCGGCGATTCTCTTTAGTTCCCAGAAAGTGCTACTCCCGATTATAATTAAATGCGCCTCATGACATACGAATATTTATCAAAAGAACGCCAATCGTTCCGTTATCTTATTCTGGCTGACGGCGTATATCTTAATCGAAGATAACTTAAGTGCACGGAATTATCTCGCTTAATTCTTTGTTTAGTCTACGGGAACTTATTTCACCGATGGTATCGGCGTGGAGTGGTTAGATAAGCAACTTATATCTTAACACGTTTGAATCCAACTTTCCACTATATATATAATATCATCAGCGTAAATACATAAACTTTGCATGAGCGTCGGTTTATAATTTTTATACATGCCCTCGTTAGTTATCTCAGCCATTAATCAACTCGACTTTTTTTAACCTTAGGGATATAGCGATTAATACTGACCTAGGATCCTGAAAGAATAGGTATCGATAATCAGCAGAAACTGAATTAGGCGCCATTTCGTGAGGTAGCATCTGGTATAATCGTACTTGAATGTTAGTAGCTTGATAAACAAGTCATAAAGCAGTTATCTGTTACCGTAGAACTTTAAACAACGTGTTAAGATATAATGCAAAGTACCGATAAGGCGTAGTCGTAGAATAAAATCACGAGACTCGACAAACGACTACGACTCACAGTAAATTGACCCGTATCTCGTATCTCACAACTATACCAGCCTGCAATGCGCGTACGCCGATCCGTCTACCTGCGAGGAATGGACGATGGCCCGATAAATACTCTTTCTTATACCGTAGTATAAGGCCCGGCATGACAATCACATGAAAGTGATAATAGATCTCATGTTGCACTTATACCAAAGTATAAGGCCAACCTTGAAACAATGCATGCTTAAGTGATAATAATAGATGCCATTGCGTATGCAGTATAAGGCGACTCGACGATACTGCATGTAGTAGTAATAGATGTCATTTGCTTGACATGCAGTATAAAGGCTGACACCGGCAATCTTGCTTAAAGTGATAATAGATCTACGCTGACATTGCGCTTATGCAGTATAAGGCCAACGGCGTCACGTATCGCGAGGAAGGAGAGTAAAGCAGCGGGTCATCCAGTATGGGTGGTATCACCCATCTTGAGTAGCAAGTCACCTTAACTCAACCCGACACCTCCCGACAACCAAGCTGCTTTCTCTCCGAACAATATCAAAGAACAGCTAAAACATCTACTTGTCATCATCATTATGACCGCGTAAGTACGGAAATACAAAGTAGAAATGAATACGGAATTACACAAGTACCCGACAGGCCATAGAAATACCAAAAAGTGCCGAAATGAGGCCACGCTTAAATACAAAAGTGCCGTAAAGAGGCCTAGAAACTTCCGATCTTAGGCAAGGCCGCGAGAATACAAAATGTAAGTTGAGAGTTGACTATTACTTTACACCAAGCAAATCTTAGCGCCACGGAAATACAATCGCATAATCATATCGTGGCTCGCGCCGATAAACACACATAATCACCTTAAAACCAGTATCTATTCCTCGCTTAAATGGCTACGATGATATGTTTCACGCAATTTAAAGTAAAGTAAATGGTACCATGAGATAAGTACTGCGCTTAGTTAGCAATCGAAGCGTCCGTCACAATCTATCAATTATTAACCACGTTCGGCGTCTAAACAAAGCATGAAATTACGATTACTACTCGCAGCCAATTTTAACCGCATCTTAATTAAATTCGACTTTTCAGCCATTTTAGTTACAAATTAACAACTTAAGTATGAATTTGCTACTTATGTTTCAAGACCCCGTAAAATGGCCAATTTCAACTATCGCTAAATCCATGTCGATTGACACGCCAACGAAATCTTAGCATTTTGGCGTTCGTCAGCCGATATATCGACTTTTCGACTAATCAAACTCGGTTTCTGGCATCAAATCCCAAAGCCCGTTTACTACTCAAAATCTAATAAACTAAATTTGACATATATTCCTCGACTTATAAATCATAATTTCCACCTCAAAATAATCCTGATAAGGTCGATAACATATTTATACTCGGCCGCGTTTTAGAAAAAAGTCAACCCAAAATTGACTCAAAGTCAACTCAACTATGCAATAACTTTCTACCTTACGAAATCCACTATTATCGTCTCACATACTATAATCTAAGCCTAGATAATAATTATATGCAATAATAAATCCCACAAAGCCGAAGTCAAACTAAATCCTCAAAGTCAACATCCTAAAACACCGATTACTCATCCAAAGCTTAACTTCAACTCCAAGAACAACTAATTTAAAGCCCAGAATCGTTTATAGCAATAAAATCAAGATACAAAAGTCAACAAAAATCCAACTTTCAATGACGAAACTCACGAAATACTCAAAAGATCCGGCGTTTTTACCTTGAATCGAGGATGTGAGGCTCTCAAGAAATTTGAGGTCCAAAGCTTGCGAGATGGAAGAGAAATCGAAGAAAAAAAAAAGGGGGAGGGGCGTTCTTGCGTCTGCCGAGAAGAAGGAAGAAGAAGATGGGTTCTTTTTGGTTTGGGCCAAGTTTGGTTGGTTTATGGACTTAAAGGATTGGCCCAATAGTTTTATGTGTGAAGCAGGATCGTTTTTAATTCGATCGATCTTACCGTTTTCTTCTCTGTGCTTGACATTAGCATTTATATTACATGACTAATATCATTACCATCCGACTAAAAAGCTTTAAAATTACCGATACGAAATACTACCAACGGCCCGATTCATTGTATTTTCAACTATTCAACCCGAAATTTTTATTTCTCCTCGAAATACTCCGCTGAGCAAGCTAGTATACTATTCTGATAATATTAGTACGAGCAGGTTATTACGTCTCTCTACTCGATAAATTTCCAACATATCCGATTTGATTCTTACTGCTTATCTGCTAATTATCTTATACTTCGTATTTAGTTCATAAGAACAACAAATTCAAACCGATCTTTTCTGGTCCTCGCGTGTAGGCCAAACAAAAATCTTTAGGTGGCGTCCTCGGCGGTCAGCCCGGTCAGCGAAAGAAAAGGCTTCGGACTTTGAAAAAGCTGTACGAAACAAAATTTCGAAATAAAATAAACACAGTTAAGCACATAGCCCACCACAGACGACCCAGGTAATCTAAAACTGAGCTCGATACCATGTTGTAACGACCGCCTCGAGTAAATGCGCCCTTGAGTTGAGTCGTTATCAACACAATATATACGGTCGCTATCGATGGTTGACCGAAAAATGCTTTGTTGATAGCAAATAAAAGCGCGATAGTTTGATAAAAATTGAAAATAACTCTAAAATTTGAAATGATTTATCTGAGTTTAACCGTCATTAGTACACAATCAAAATCAAGCGTAAACTCATTAATGCAGAAGTCCAAAATACTCCACAAAATAGTTTCAATTTTTCAGCATTAAAACAAAATATGAAAAAGCTTAGTGCATCGAAATAATGAAAAAGGTGGTATGAGGATCCCAGCCCTTTCGTCTCGCCTAAGTAAGGTCAGCGGACACTTTCATGAACTGCGCGACTGCAAATGGCACTGTCAGTAGAACCGGAAGGGGTAAGCTCGTGAAACTTAGTGGAAGCGAATCGCGGATGGTAACTTGCCCGCATCCGAATGAGGTACGATGAAGATATAGTAGCAAATAAGTATATAAACATATGCGGTAAAATAATAACTCAATTATCAGCCTGCATAACAAGAATGACCATCGTCAGCATCTGAAACAACTTTAGAGGGCTCGACTACGTTAACTTTCGTATGTAAATTTTAAAGATCTCGTACGTAATCAAGCGAGTAAACGGCATAAATTCTACAGCATGGCTTTTTATACCCCTTGTGTGATAAATAAACTACGAAAATGAAACCCTGATAATATCACGTATAACGTTTCATCATTTTTCCGGCACTCGCCGCCGGCGACAACTTGACATATCCTTTCCCGGTAGGCTCGCGCCAGACACCCGACATCGTCGTATCCTTTTCGGCGTTTCTTGAGCGCGCGGCGTCCCAGGCATTCCGATTGAGCAATTCCGCAATTCACGCCTCTGATACCAAACACAACCGTCGCGATAATCTGGAGTGTAGCATCCATAATATACACGATGCAACAATTTACGTATAGAACTTTATGCGAACATAAATATACTCGCAGGGCAATCCCGTAACGCGGAAATATCTTTCGAAGCGTGACTGCGCTCGAACATAAGCATACTTTCGAAGAACTATAACCGAACATAAATATATTCAAACATAAATACACTCCAAATAAATATACGTAATGCATCTACTTGTGACACGTGCAAGTCGACATTTCGCGATTTCCTGTGGCCCTGCTGGACCAAGTTCGCCGAATCGTTAATACAGCGACCAATTTACCATTACAACTACGCTCCGGACATAAATAAGGTAACAAGCAGTGATAAATCCCGCGCAGCTAGTGCAGCTGGCGCCCAGCCCGTCAATCGGTCATGACTTTTCGGCGTTCGAGTCTCAATAGCTTGGCGAAAATATAATTACTACTCGCGACAATTTTAACCATATCACAATTCGATTCTAACTTTTTCAAGCAAAACAGTTGCAAATTGACAACTTACGTATAGATTGTAATTCTTTCAATGACAATTCACGATAGCGAAATTCAACTACGACTAAAATCCCGTAATCGGCGATACGCATCGATGTAACATTTCCAGCCAATTTGAATGTTAATTTTCAGCTTTTCCAACTAATTAACCCGTTTCTAACAACCTCAATCCCCGAAGTCCGTTTCTTACTCAAAATCTAATAAACCTAATTTCGGCATATATTCTTAAGCAAGCTTTATAATTAATACTACTTTCAAAACCATCTGATAAAGATTAAATAACATATTTATACTCTCAATGATATTTTAGAAAAGTCAACCCAAAATCCTTTCGAAAGTCAACTCAGCTATAACAACACTTTCTACCCCCCAAATATCGAGTATTAAATCTCTTATACTATAATCTAGCTTCAGACAATAATTATATTCAACAATATCTAATAAGTCAGCTTAAAAATCCCAAAAAGTCGGCGATACACAAGCGTCCGAAATTCACGCGTGAAAACACGAAATTCCCTCGAGAATAATAACTAATTTAAGCCCAAGGGTGATTGTAGGAATAAAATTCGAAATACAAAAGAGTCGACAAAAAAGTCAACTCGGCGAATTTCATGAAAATACTTGAAAAGATCCGACCGTTTTACCTTGAATCGAAGAGGATGATGAGGCTCTCAAAAAATTTGAGGTCAAGCTTGAGGAATGAAGGAGAAATCGAAGAAAAAAATCAAGGAGATGGGCGTTCGGTGTCGCGTCACTGGGGAGGAAGGGAAATGGGTTTTTGGGGTGGGTTGAACTTTTGTTTGATGATTAAGTAAGTGGGTTGGGCCCGATAGTCGAACCGGTGGAAACCGAACATTTAATTCGTCGATGCACCGTTTTAACTTATACGGACAACTAATTCCCCAACGTTAACACTCATTTACATAAGATAATAAGTGGGTTTCCAAATTTTCGTAAAATCAATTTAATAATCTTGCGTTTCAATTTATTAATTAACGATGGATTCACCCCGATTTTCACAGTATATGATTTGTATGATTGATGAAATTTAAATTGTTAATAATTGTTGTTGTCTTAGATCGCTTATCTTGGCAGTGGCGTTGTATTTTCGCTTCATTGTTTTGGTCGGGTTGTATGGTGACTCACAGTGTTCGGGTTGATGGCGATTCAGCGCCGAGCGCGAGGGAAGCGGGTCGTTCTGATGCTTGATTGCCCAAGCAATATATTGATTCCACCCGACAATGAAGTTCTCGGAGAGAGGTGTGAATCACGTGATTTGAGCAGAGAGATCCTCTGTCGAGCTGAAGCGATGAGATTGTTTGTCCCTAGTTAGGTGTTCAATGATTGGAGATGAACACTAAAGCGACTAGTGTGTAATTGGTTGTCGATCATTGCTTGGATCGGAAAGGCGTCTTTGTCTAATGTCCTTGAGGTATACGTATACATTTCATTATAACGTAGATAGTTACATACGCACATCTAAGAATCGCTAAACTTCAACAATTGTAAGCAAAATTCATAGAGCAGGATATATATATATATATATATATATATATATATATATATATATATATATATATATATATATATATATATATATATATATATATAGCATATATATATATCTTTACTTGATGAGCAATTTTGCCGGTTATCCTGAGCTAACGGCGCCTAAGATTGATTAGACACTACAAGCTACCGTGATTTAAGAAAATTGGTAAATCCAATCAATCGGTGTGTTGGTCATCCGTACTAGTTGCCCCAAAACCATCGATATCGACCGAGGAAAATCCCGGCTATGCTACAGACTTGGGAGAGAGTTGCAGCATCGGCAGCTCGTAGTCTTGTCGTGGGATTTATTATTTCAACCAACTGTGAAATAATAAATGACCTTATGAATGAATTACGCATTCATATAATATTGTTAACATTAGATTGTAAAACAAAAGTTACCTTGTTCAATCAATTGCTTAACTTATTCCAGAAAGTAAATGGTAGCCCAACGACCTTTGCGTCGTTGATTTCTTTGCTAGATCATTGAAACCAAACTTTGATTTAGTCACAGAAGAATATACTAACTCCGACATGACTGCTCAAATTCTGCGTGGATCATAAATCTTGCATGAATCTCTTAAGATCCATTTTAGGAGATGCAAAGCCGGAAGAGCGATAGTGGGAATAAATCACGGCGACTACTTACAAATAGATCACTTACATGGGTCTACCGACCATGAAATCGGCGATGGCTAAAATTATCCTTTATGATTGCTCTGATTGTAGGCAAAATGGGTTTAAAGGCGACTTTTGCCATAATCTTTGTCTTGAAACTATGGACATTACCATCAAGGTCGGTTTAACTCTCGAAATACCAGCTTCTGTTTCGATGGTCGAACCCCGCGGTTAAGTGTAACAGGACAAAACCTCTTTTTGGTATATATAAGCACTATTCAGATGTTATAGCGATTCATTCTTGAGTTATCATTGGGCATGTTTTCTTTAATTAAATGTAAATACATCTATCTTATTAAATGCATATTCTTTAATAACATTACCCAACTGATATAAATTGCACAGTAATATTGTAATCTTCTTCTTTAGTTTAATCTCCATGTATACTAGGTTTAGCCACATTCATGAATCACTTGGCTAACGGTGTTCAGGTGGACAAGCGTCCATGTGTATTCTCGCGTTCAATTCGAATTGGAAGTCGACAAGCGATCCGTTCCACTGTAAATATAGTTATCACATTCTCCAAAGTTTTACTCTGAAACCAGCATGGGTACTTTAGTAAATCACCCGCAATTCATATTATGGAAATTGTGCTATGTATAACGTGATGTCTGACATGATCTGACGCGACATCGTGAATATATTACTATGTAATAGATTCCGACGACTTTCAATAAACTTGAGGTCCTTGCTTGTCGACGGTCTCCCAATAGAGAAGTTACTTGTCGATAAAGGTCTTCTACCAAATTTGTCCTATCATAGATTTTATTCACCTCGAAGCTTCATGGCATTATAAGCTTAACAAGCAAATGTCATCTAAGCTTATATTTAAATGGCTTAATATAGCATATATCACATCATTAGCAATTGGGCTTACAAATGTATAAGAATCAATTACTGTCTACCTTTCAAGGTTGTAATAAATTCACTTTAGTACTCGATGTACAAAACAATATGTGCTAGTTGGTCCCACTTAACATTGAAGGAACTTCGAGGTTCATCTTTCAACTAACGATACTTTTTGATTTCAATCAAAATATATTGTATCTTAAGGTTGCGACTTGAATCTTTGGTAGTATAATTGTTTCCGCCTTGCTATTACCGTTTGAGATGTGAACTTCCAATAAAAATGTCAAAGTATCCATCATCAACGATCATTTACTTAGGAACATTCTTTGGATCACTCATAGACACACACATGTTACAACACATGGGTATTGAAAAAGGAATTTCGAGCGGAGCATGTGAATAGTCAACCAAATGAATACATTGACATGGTTTGAAACCAAATGTTTGATTCATATATGACCTCGTTCATTTAGTGACTTACGTTTCGCTTACTTATGATAAATCTGCCATCCCAAGTTGGAATGAGTTCTATACTTGACTCACATATTTCAATTCTATTTCACTCAGATGACCTTAAGTCATCTATAGGAGTATGATTTATCCAGCGTCGTGTCTGCTTTGTATTAATCGTATTCAACGATGCATCGAAATTCTCCGCGTAATATTCTGATATAACCAAGGATTCTAACTTTCTTTGGGATTGGTATCTCATAAAGGAGCCTCTTGAATATATTCAAGTCGCTATGTTTATTTCATCATTTGTATTTCATAATAAAGGCACTATACATACAATAAATTTTGATTTTATAGTACATGAAAATAAATACCGGAGTTTCTTTCTGAATTGTGTACATAATGACATAATCTCTCAATATTAGATCGTGTTAAATTAAATTACACTTGATGACATAATATTAACTTGTCCACTCTGAGACATTTCAAAGTTTGTTTGCTTCAAAGGCACCGCTCTTGATTTGTCTATGGGATATGAATAAATTTAAATTTAAAGGTAAGTTTAACGCTTTCGATATGTTCCATTCATTGTGTGTTTCAACTTCCATTGAATACAATTCTTGCATTACTCACTTGTTGACATCTAGGTAGAATAAAAATTATTTGGTATACCAAGTGAAAATTTCATCCATTGTATTTTAACTTCATTAAAGACAATTCTTTGCTAAATATCTTACATAGTACGCTTTTAAAGATCAGAATGATGTCGTTCCTCGGATAATACATTACTCATGTTGATGATGCTTAATTAGAACTTGATAGTATTTTGCCTTGATGATCCTCATACTCTTATCGAATTACGATGCTTGTATTCGTGGGTTATATCCTCTCGATCGACTTGGCATGTAAAAATACAAGAGCTGGGCGAGATTAGCATTACCTCCACTAAAGTCAGTAGGGTTGAGCTGGGTTCATACTTTTGCAAGTTGAACTCAAGTCTTGTTAAAGTGTTTTTACAAGTATTACTCAATTATTTATTCAAAATATCATGTCTTTATAAAAAAAAAAAATAACATTCCTGTCGGAATCACGATACATAGATGAAGTAATGCAGTGTCCATATTAAATATGACATCCTCTTATACTCATGCCAATTCCCAAAAGCAGTTTGAAATTTCAACCATTCATGGATGATTAAGCGTGACATCTCTATAATGTAAGTCATTTATCGTTATAACTCAATTATGCTCGCATTGCCATGATTCTGCATTACTCACATACTTATTTCGTAATGTGATAAAAAAAAAAACCAGTCAAAATAGTATCTAAGACACTAAGTTTTATACAATGATAGTGCGATTTTGATAGAAAATCTTTTGAGACTTGAGGTTTTATCAAACCTCTTTTTCTATTTCTCAAGTGTTATTTATATCCTTTTTTCTGTGTTTAATGTTTGAAATAATGAAACAATCGAATTTAACTTCAAATCTAGTTCTTTTGTGCTTTTAAACTTTGTTGTCACTAAACATCTGATAATGCTTATGCAGTTGCTTACAAACCACAGCATGCTGTCACAATTCATGAACAAAGTTCATCTTGTTGATGAAACTAGAAATAACAATGGCGTATCTTGAAATATGGATTTCTGACGTTTAAGATCAATTTAAAAAGAGATTGAACCAATTATTTAAAATTGTATGGTGGCTAGAGACAATATTACATATTAGTCTTCGTAAGCGTCCATTCGATTGAGATCAAAATTTAGTATCTATGATCATATCACGTAGCGTTGTTAACTTTCGAACCTCGGTTAGATAGCGGGCCCTTATGATTAATCAAGTTTTTGAGAGAGGCAATTACGTTATCCATTCTTTGTCTTTTATTAACACATAACCATGCTGATAGTTTAATGAAGAAAATCGCATTAGCATTTATATTACCACAGATTTATGGATTTCTCCTTAACTTATTTTATTTCACATAATGAAGTTATGTTTTAATTTGCCCAATTAACGGTAAATAAAATAGGTAAACGTAGTGTGCTAATCATAAAAGGAAATATGCAATTACAGATAGTATAGTTCAAAAATAATCTAACATATTACAAATAACTTGTAAATATTATACCCGTACTTCAAATCTCACAAAATGTACAACGTATCCAAGCAAGATTCATTGTGGTTGGAATCAAGCGGAAGCTCTTTGCGCCATTTTTGAATCCCGGCCATAACGGTATATTAACTAATGATTGTGTTACCCGCGGCCAGCGACTCTTGGAGTCACTAACGCCCCAACAGGGAGTGCTACCGATAGTGTATCACCGGGCCGCGTTAGTTGAAATCACCAGTTAAACCTGCTTAAACGATACGTTACTTTGGAATGATCTTGAAAGCCCCGCGTTAGCGGAAATCACTTGACATGATCCGTTGTCTTAAATTACTATCGCGACACTAGTACACTGAAATCGCCAGGTATTGCTAGATAGCTGATAAGTTATGACTTTAAAATTGGCTTGATACTTTGCTTAAATTTAATGGTGATATTAATATTATTTGATTATTATTTACTTGTGTATAATAGCACATACTCAAGTAATATGCTTGTCATGAAAAATAAAATAAATGTCTGGCATTCGGGAGATATATGATATGACCCTAAAATAAAATAGACAGACTATTCTGACTCTTTGCAAGTGTAATACTAGCTAACACCTATTTCGACATTTCGCAAAATGCGGTCTTGTATTCTTGACTTTGAGAAAAACTGTGAGTTTCTCGAATATCGTCTACAGTGAGCGCCGTCTTATTCCTCCACAGTAATATATTTATTACACTAACTTGACTAAAACTGACACGAGGCTTGTGGATAAAATAAAATAAACCAAAATAAATAAATAAACTCGGTGGTGGATTTAGAGCGAATAAGCGGTTTCGCATACCGTATTTAAATAAAATACAAAACTAGGTCATATTAATATATCCCCTTTCCATTCTAGTTACAATATATATGCCAGAAATTTGATCACATAACATGGATTTATACATATATGTTAAATAAAAATAGAAAACATGTTCATCGAATAATCGATGTTAAAATAAATATACTTTTGTATTTAATGACACTTAAAGGCCAAATAAATTAGTATAACTTGTTTGTACAAAGTGTATAATTATATTTAAAATAATTATTTCAAGTTAATATAATTACTTGAAATATTTATATTAAACTATACTTCATTTAGTTTCAATGTTACATGTAATTTGCCCGACACCTTAATTAATAAAAGTGATAATAATTAAAAGGGAAAACTTTTATCAATTTCAAATCATTAAAAGTCATGAAATATTTTTCATACTCAAATAATGATTTGTATGCATTAAATTGGAAAATCAAAAATTACGAAATAAAATATATAATTAAATAGAATTTTTAGTTAGCATTAAGATTTTTAAACTAAAACTCTACCTGACTTAAATCAGCCATGTTCAACCGCGTCGCTGGCTCACATAGCCCACGCGCCCAACTTCATATTCAAGAGGATGGCGTCAAATGTAAAAGTAGCGTTAGTGTGCGTCCCTATTCAGAGCACCCAGACGCGAGCCCTCGCGGCTCTCGATTGGAAGGCAAATTGTGCAATTTTTGGCGATTTCGGTTTTTCGATTTAATTCAATCTATTTTTCAAAATTAATGATTTGAATGACTTAAGCTAAACCTAATCTCTTGATTTTTGAAATGTAATTCTCTTGGCAAAATAAACTTTTTGAAATTGGAATTTTACAAACTTAGTTTTCAGATTTTGAGTTATTCACATTTTAAATTCTAAAATAATTAATTTCCAAAATTGATTTGAGGGACTTAAAAATTCAAACAATTTTGAAAAAATTGAGAGAATCTAATTTCATGTAAAAATGTGTAAGATTACGGAATCATGAATTTGAAAGCTTAAGGCATAAAATTAAAATATTTGATTTTGACTGCTTTCAAAGCTTTCATGTAAAATCATTTTATTACATAAACATAAAACCAAATTTGTATTTAATTTGCCTTGTAATGTACAGTAAAATAACTCCAACAAACAGAAAAAATATTCATTCTAACAACCATGGCCGAATTCATATAAATTTTATGACATAAAATTAATCCGATTATCAATGAACAATTAAACAATTCATGTTTAACCAGTAGAATCAAAATATATAAAAGGTGGCGATCTCTTAGCTACCCAGCTGAAGGAAAATTGTGAATAACTTGAATAGAATCAAACCATATAAACGGGATACGCTTTAGAATTATATATTCGGATATAAAAGTAGGAACACTTAGGTGATACCTGCCGGCGGATACTGTCCCTTGATTCTTTGAAGAACCTTTGGAGCTTGTTAATCCTAGCACTCCTCTAGTTGATTCTTGGCGCGAGGAATTGGATTAAATCACACTTGGGTTTGCTAGAACACAGCGAGGGGATTGGATAGTAATCAAAGCAAAAACTTGTTCTTTGATTATGATTAATTCGGCTATTAGAGAGGGGGCCGAGAGATTCTAAAGGTAGAATTAGGTTTTTTGTTTTTCATCGTCTTAACTAGAATATCCCTAAATTTATATATAGACATATTGGACTGTCTTGACAGATTAGTTGATGAGCTTGACTGGATTAAGAAACCTTGATAATGTCTTTGTAACGATCCGCTAAATTAAATGCGCCTGAGAGTTGGTAGCCGTTATCAACTATATCTGAGAATCGCCATACGATGGTTTGACACAAATAACTTTGTTGAGAAACCAATAAAACCTCATAGTTTGATAAAAGTGAAATAGTTCAGAAATTCAAAATATTTTCTCTGATTTTAACGTGTATCGCTTTTAAACCAAATCTAACACTTTCGCTTCATGTAACGTTACAAGTCCAAAATACTCCATACAACGGTTTATAAATTTTCAACAACAAAACAAAATCGACATATGAGTACATAAAAATGAGCGGAAAAGATAGTACTTGAGGGATCACTTGCGTCTAAGTAAAATCAGCGGACAGCTGAGCGGCTTCTCAAAGGAACTGCATCGATGGAGGTTGGAAGGAGGTAAGCTCGGCTTGACTTGTTGGAAATGAATCGCGGGTGGTATCCGTATCCGAATGAAGTGCGCTTGAGAGATATGAGCGTGGCGACCATAGCACCATATTTATTATTACAATAGAGAATATACCAATTACCCATGCTTGTAATAATAATAATCATCACCTGACATATGTGTACATTTGAGAACTACACCTATATTAACCCGTGTTATATCCGGAGATAGCATATCTAACGTAATCCGCAGCGAGCAAGCGTCATAAATTCCCGAACCGCAGCGGTTGCCTACCACGATAACAATATAACACGACTCCGAGAAAACAAGACCATGGCAGTATCAACATTTCGGGCGGAGACATCACACTTGATAATAAACCGCAATCGCAAAACAATGCACTAAGAGTATATCCGACATTCGTATAATGCCGTTGCCACTTTTCGCCCAGTATAACCTGACACTTAATATCATATCCTTTCGGCGAATTTCTTGCCGCTCGCCCTTAAAATATCATATCCTTTCGGCTGAGGCTCGCGCCGATCGCCCCTTCTGATATCGCCAAATCGCTAAATGCACGAAGCGACCTACATGCGACTCCAGCGTACCCAGCGTCCTAATATGAATTGTGACTAACTCTCTATGAAACCATGACCAGCAATAGCATCGCGCCCAAGCTTGTGCAACCCCCTTCATGAAAAAACCGATGACCACACACGGCTCAATCAGCGTCAACGGCCTTCTATTGATCGAGATAGAACAATCGTCACGACAACGCGACGTCTGATATAGCGCCCGTAATATACTCGATACAACAATTTCATGAGAACCTACTACCGTAATGTATCCTAACGGAAAAGGCCATCATACAACTCGACATTTCACAACTTCACAAATTACACTATACATATAGAGTTCATAAAAACAGTTGGCGCTAGTCAATATCTATTTATCAAGTACTTGGCTTGAGCGTAAGCAATATTATCAGCGAGGTAATAAATTACGCTGGCAAGTACCGCATTCCATGAGCGCCAGCGTTCGAGTCTAAACAAAGCACCAAAGGAAATGCGATTCTTATGACTTCGTTATAAACTCTTTATAACAACTTTTTAGTACCACGTGCTTCGCTTTAGGTGAAATATTACTAGTTAAGCTTAAGCGATAAACTAGCGACAAAAATTTCAACTAACTGACTCTAAACTTTTCGGCCTTAACACTGGCCCCAGCTTGATACTTTAAACGATCTTAATGTCCCATTGAATATCAACTTTTTCCGACTAATTAAACCCGTTTCTAACGGCCTACACTCCCAAAGAAACCCATTTTACTACTTTCGAATCTAACAAAACTAATTTCAACATATATTCATCCGACAACCTATAAATCCTGATCTCCGCTTTGAAACTATAATAAAGGTCAAGAACATACTTATATCATTTAAAAGCGTTTTGAAAAGTCAAACCCGAAGTCAACTCGAGAGTCAACTCAACTACCAACACTTTTCTACCCCGAAATCGGTTGTTATCATATACTATAATCTAGGCTAGATAATAATTATGTCTATTAAACCTCGAAACCCGAAGTCAAACTAAATCCCAAAAGTCAACGTCCCAAAATGTCACGAATTACTCATCTAAATGGTTAATTTCAACTCAATACTTTAATTTAAAGCACGAGAATCGATTCTGATGAAAATGTCCAATACGAAAAAATTAACAAAAGTCAACCCATTCGAAACTCAAGAAATACACAAGGCTTCGGCCTTTTTGCAGACCGAAGCGGATGATGAGGGGAAACTCTCAAGAAATTTGAGGGCCAAAGCTCGCGAGATGGAGGAGAAATCGAAGAAAATTTAAAGGGGGAAGGGGTTCGGCGACTTGGGGGAAGAGGGGTGGGTGGGATTTTTAACATTTTGTTTTTTTATTTTATCCTCTCTTAAGGGGGAACTTTTGTTGAGGTTGTGTGGGAAGGATTGAGAGGGAAAAAACGAGGATTTATGCGGATGAAAATTAGGCCGTTTACTTCAAGGCCTCTGGATTCAGCACACCTCGACTATAAATTTCCAGCGTCAGCATTTATACCGTGCATGGAAATATAAAGTGAAGTTCCCGTTTCAGATTAATCGTTTAATAACTCCACATTTTTAATTTATTAATTAAGCAGTAAGTTACCGGTTTTTACATTCTACCCACCTAACAAAAATTTAGTCCTCAAAATTTCTCAGCTCACGATTAGCTACTTGGAAGATAAAATAAAACAACAAATTTCTCAGGAATCCTCAGCCGGTCATAGCCGTATGTCAAGTCTCGCCCCAGTCGTCAATTTGGAAACTCTAAAATATCAGGCTTCGTCCGGCCGCGTGCTTCCCTCAGCGAGAAGCAAGAATCTCATGGAGAAAGCGTCGTGAATCCTTTCAATTCTCTAGGCAAGGCCAAATGTTGAGCTCTTGCTCAGCTTTGTCAAGATTTCAGCGGTGATATAGCGAGAATCGACTTCCACTTTTCTCGAACCTCATTCATGCTGTAAGGATATCTTCGGGGAATACTCGGTCGCCCGCTCGAGAACCGTCTATCCGGCGTCGTCGGCACTTACTTCTTTTGTTTATCACATGCGTTCTCGGAAATGTTATTTTGCTCGCCTTTACTACATCGAGCTTTCCACAACTGAGACCCATAGATGCTTTCACTTTCCCCGCTCATTCCAGCATGCCAGTCTACGCCCGGCCATACAAGGCTTGAGCAGTGCCATCAATCACTAGCTTAGAAAACTATTGTTATAAACAAACTCCATTTTTTCGCAACTCCTAAATCGACTACGAGGCTTCGACACACGAGCTGCGTAGCATGTACTCAGCGTTTGAATCGTTACTGCCGGATAATCCGTCCGTTTGAGGATGAAGCTTAGCATTACTCAAATTGACGCCTTCGTCCCTAATGCCTCTGAGCACTCTCCAAAACCTTGAAGTGAACCTTGCGTCCCTATCCGAAGGCTTGATACTCTCCGGCGCTTGTGTAGTCGCCCACTTGGTCCGCATTACATGCTTGGCTTGACTTCTCCGGCCCGTCGATTGACTTATGGGTAGGTAGAAAAGCGAAGCGGTCTTAGATAGTCTATCGAATTTCCCCTAATCCCGTCATTTTTTTTAGAGTTTCGAATCCAACACAAAGTCCATGGTGATCTTCTCCCACGTCCATTACGGTATCTCGGTAGCGATTAAACCCGCCGATGGTTTATGAATTGATACTGGCTTGTTGTTGGCAATTAAGCTGACTTTGCTAGAGCAAACATTCTGCCACCCAATGAGTTTACTCACTTAAATTTCGGTACATTTACGTACTTCCTAGATGCATAACTATATGAAGCATTGTAGGCTTCATCGAAGATCTCTTTTTAGGTCCCTTGAGAAGTGGGGTAGCGACCACTGGCTCTAAGAACACCGCGTCATCCTTCTCGTAAAATCGAGGTTTACTCCCTACTTTTCTTCACCGATCGTACCTGGCGCCTTTTCATCTTTCTTTTGTATTTCTCTATTTTATCTAGCAATGCAGTCTCACTTCATATAGTCCTAATAAGGATCAATCCCTCGACCTAAAAGTTTACTGATACATTTCAAGCGCTCTTTGGTTCCTTTTTTCGGCTTAAAAATCCGCCACTACATTGCTTTTTCCCGGATGAACTCAATCATTACATCATAGTCACTTTCGAGCTTCATCCACGCCGTTGTCTCAAATTCAACTCCTTTTGTGTGGTAATATACTTCAAACTTTTGTGATCGGTAAATATCTGACATTTAACCCAGCAATGAGTAGTGTCTCCAATTTCAAGGTGAAAACAATTGCGACCAACTCTAAATCATGGGTAGGGACAATTCTTCTCGTGATTCTTCAATTGTCGAAAAGCATCTGCGATCTACGCTTCCCATTTGCACATCAAAACACAGCCCCCTAAACAGTGGCGAAGCATCAGCATGCGTCAGCGTACGCCGTTCCTAAAAAGGTAGTGTATGACAGCTGGTGCTATGATCAATCTCCTCTTGAATCCCGACTAAAGAACGCTCACTCTTACGCTTTTGCTTTCATGGTATACCCACTTCTTATCAAGTAAGTGAATTAGCGATTCTTGAAAAGTCTTGTATGAATCTTCTATAATACCCAACTAAGCCCAAAACTTCTAAACTTGATCTAACATGGAGTCTTTCCCAATTCATCACTTCCACCTTTTTGTGGGTCCACACACTAACACCGCCGGATGACATGACTGGGAATTGTCCACTTTCCCGACCAAAATTACGCACTTTGAAAACCTTTGCGTACAACATTTACCCGTAAGGTTTCTAATACTTTTATCGAAATGCTAAATCGTATTCCAACTCGCTCTGGAATAGATTAAGATGTAGGTCGATGAATGCAACCCAAACTTATCGAGAACTACCACAAAAAACAAGGTTTCATCGAGATCCATGCAAAAATTTTAACGGGGCATTTGTCAAACCAAAGCGACATGCAGGAACTGTAGTGCCATTATCTTGTTAGAAGGCGATTTTGATATATCGTCTTCCTTAATTCTCAATTGGTTATATCCGGACCTGAAATCAATTTTTGAAAGCTTACGCTTTTGCATCCCTCGGTTGATCGAAAGGTCCTTGATCACTTATGAGGCGGTACGGATTTTTAATATTCACTTTGTTCGATTTAGCCGATAATTAATACAAAGCCTCGTGGATTCCATCCTTAACTGCAGCGAGCAATCTTTGGAGCACCCGTGGGAGAATAACTTCGGCTTTGATAAACCCATACTCCCGATAACTCCCTACAAGCTGTGTGTTCAGCTCCTAGCCAACTCGATGGAGCCATTGTATGGTGCTGCTAGATATGAATTTGTTTCGGTACACTTCAATCGAAAATTCAATCTACATTTCGGGTAGTCTTGTAAATCTTTGGGAAGCACATCCTCGAATTCTCTCATGATCAGGACATTTTTCAAGCTTAGGCTCATCTTTCTTCAAATCCGTTACACCACCCAAATACCCGATACATCCTAACACATTCGATAACTTCTACGAGGCTTCTAACACCAAAATCAAAGCGAGATGGTAAAACTCTCACGTCCAGATAACTCGTAATTCGGGCCTACTTCGGGGGCTGAAGTAAACCACGATTTCCTTCACCGGTGACAATTTATTCTGACATGGTATTTTTCAGTAATCCATTCTGATTAAGTTAAAATCACTAATTGAAAGGGTAATGATCCGCCACAATACACATGGTTATCAACACTTAGGAAAATTTCTATAAACCTCGATTACCTCGACCACCCAGCCGACCTCCCCGCGATTAATAAAATTTATTATTAAAGGTCTTTGAAATTTAGATGTTCATAACTTTCGAGGTAGCCTTCTAATAGAGTTCGGAGATATAAAAGGAGTGTGGCTTGGCTCCCGATCAAGAAAGCGATTGCTCGTGTAATAACTCATTCACTTACTAATATTATGTTGATGAGTATATAGTTTCTCGATTGCTGAATATTGAAATTAAAAATTCGAGAGTTGAGTAGTGGAGAATTGACAAATCGGTCGGTTAATTGGTATATTCGGTTTGTGGTAGGACCGGAGGCAGTATAAATAATTTTGGAATAATATCGATATATTGAGATGAGTATAGAGAGGAGTAGTAATATAGCCGGGGGCAACACGATGGAAATCGGTTTCGTTGAAGTTTAAGTGCGGAAGGGGGTAGAATTAGAAAACGACGACGGAACCTAAATTTCTTCCCTACAAATATCCGCTACTTTATCTTCGTCATAAATCCGTTTCCTATTGCTTTTACCCTCTTTTGGCGAAATTTACATCCCCCCCACTCAAATTTTCTTGATTTCTATTGATTGCTTCGGCTTAAGCTTCAGAGATCAAAGTCATTGGATTTGCTTCTCCTCATCATCCTAAATCACATACTCCCAGGTAACTCGCCAAATCTAAATCCTTATCTAGGTAAGAAAGATCAAATCTTTTGAGATATTTCTAGAGTTTTGAAGAGTTGACTTTTTATGGGATTTTTTTGTTGACTTTTAGATCTGCCCAGATTTATTATGAGTATAGAAATGTTATCTGAGTATCGGTGAGGGGATTAGCGGTGATTTTGAGTGATTATTGAGGTTAGAAAGTGGTGTAAAGTTAAAAGAGTTGACTTTTATTGACTTTTATTAAATTAACTTTAAATTTAACAATATGAGGTTGGGGACTTTAATATAGTTGTTTGGGTATAGAATTATTAGTTTTGGATATGGATAGGTAGAAATTGGGTTGAGAGAAGTTTGGGGAAAGTTAAATTATAGCATTTAAGCGTTTGAATTGGAGGTGATCGTATTTAATGGATTAATTACTTGTCAATGATTTGTTGGATTGATTAGAATGTGTTTGAAGTATTATTGTTGGGGTAATAAGGAGATGACCGAATATTGAGATTTTTACGGCGTTGGCGATTAGATAGTTATGTTGGAATATTAAAAAGTGTATACCAATCTTGGGGATAGGATGATTCTTCAGGATTTAAATTTGAATCGTGAGGCGTGGTATAACGCTCGAAAGAGTTATATAGATGTTAAAGAGGGGTATTCTACGGGATGTGTTATAATGTATAATTTCTTTGAATAGGAGTTGAGTCTGGATCTAGCACGAGGAATTTGCCTAGAGTCATGGGTGTTATTGCTTTTTAGGCTCGAGGTGTAGTCTGGTACGATGGGGACCTTCGTATATATTATATTATATATTTTGCATGTGTCTTGGAGCTATTACGTATGTGTATTGTGTTATTATGATTCATATTATGAAATAATTGAGAGATTATGATTGATATTATGTGTAAGTCGTTTATGATTCATACTGATGAAATAATTGAGATTATAGCAGGGTATATTTGGGTAATTGAGATTATGATTTGTATTATGAGATAGTTGTGAATATGATTCATGTTATGAGATTGTGTGTGGGCGTGTCTTTATGTGTGTGGTATGTGTTGTGTGTGTGTGGGCGTAATGCGGATGTGCTTTGATTGCTTTGTGTGTTATTTGCGGGCAGTGGTGACGGCCCAAGGAGGTTGGTGTGAGTAATGCGTATTGTGTGGGCAAGGCTGGATTCGGGAGGTTTGGTGTGATATGGCATTGAGAGAATGTAGCACCATTCCCCGGGAGAAGATGGAGGTGGAAGCCTAAATGCATTATGTGGTGATTCTCATTATGTGTATTATTTGGAGGTGGATTCATTGTGTGTATTATTTGGGTGGATTCCTCGTGTGTGTATTATTTGGAGGGTAGTTCTCGTTTTGATGCCTTTATTGTCTTTGGCAATGAATATGCGTTATTTGCCAGTTATAAGCTCATATTGTATAGTATTATGTAACACATGCATTATAAGGAGGAGTTCTATGTAGGTTGAGGGCCCCATTATTCATTGTGTGGCTGGTTGATGTATAAGCATATGTTATATATATCTATAAGTATGAATATATGTGATGGGACCAAATATGTGGTATTTCTATTCCGCTGAAGCAAGCAATAGGCGACTCCACATTCTCATGGGCGTTTTATGCCTAGATTCTAAGGGGTTGATCATTTGAGGGTTGTCAGAAATTTGCATTGATGATTGAAGATCATAGATATGAGGCGGTGGTGGCATAGGAATTCCTACTTGATCATTTCACTTGTTGTTGTCGATTTGTATATTGTTAGACTTGTGTATTGTATTTCATTGAGAGGTCTAGTTGCCATAGTTTCCCCATGTTGTATTTTTGGATTTCTTATTAATATACTGAGTTGTATATCATTAAGGTGGATTTGTATTATATTTGTTAGATTTATTTGTGTGTATATGTTGTTAGTTCACCCACGATGGATAAAAAGTGTATTTTTTATTAATAATAATCAAATACAAGAGTCTTTTTATGTTGTCATCAATTCGATCGGTGGCTACTGGTGTCTGAGTTGTTGACTTAACCTCGAGGGTGACACTGGGCGGGTCGTTACAATTTTGCAGTATCGAGCTTGGAGTTTCAGGCTACGTGGTGGTCACAGTGGTTGTAATGCCTAGGAGTGTAAAAGATGATGATGAGGTGGTTGTCGATATCTCGAGGAGTGTTAGCATGGAGTCTAAATTTTTTCTTCTTTTTCGTTGATCGATGATTGTTGAGGATGCGCTTTGGAAGATTTTTTGTCGGCTAGCGTGTGAGCACCACTTAGGGGAAAGGTTGAGATGGATCGTGATGATGATATTCGTTGTTGTAAGTGACATAAGAAGAGTGAAAAGCAGTTAGTAAATTTGATGAACCAAACACTTGATCGGTATTGTTTGCGGATAGCGGTTCCACGTTGGAAGTTGGGTAGATTTTATTTTTCACTGCGGATGCCAGTAGTTATAGGGATGTGAACTTCGAAAGCGAGAGAAAAAATTTAGTACTTGAGACATTAAAGGTATGGATGGGTGGTTGGAATTTTGTTGGGGAGAAAGAGGAGATACCAAAAGATGATGGGAAAGAAATCTATAATCGCCGGGTTGGAGTTGTTGAGGTATTTATGTAAATAAGAGTATTAGGGGAGGCAGCCAGTGATTGTGGTATAAGATTGTTGATCCTTAGATGTGTGAAGTTAAATCGGTGCGCCTGAAATAATTGGTGGAAGAGTGTTGGTGATAATTATGATAGTTGGACCCAAGTGTTAGGGTAGAGAGGATTAATTTAGTTATTATCGGGATGGGCCCACTTTCTGAAGATGAAGTGAGTTAAGTCTTGTTGTCCGATGTGGGGTATGAATATGAGAGGCAAAGAGAAGAAGATGTAAAGTGTACGTAATAGGTTTGATAGAAAATTCTATTTCCGATGGAGCTAAAGGGAATTGAGGATAATTTGGAAATGAAATTTTTGCGTAAAAGCTATTTATTACGATTGGGTGATTGTGCGAGGGTTATAGAATAATACAAGATGTATTGGATTATGATTATGCATGCGAGAATATTGAAAAAAAAATTGGTATTGGTAGATTAAATTAATGTGAGTACTACTGCTAGAGAGAATACAAGGTTGGATTTAATGTAGATTGTGATAAAAATAAATATTTTAGTTGATTTAGTTGTGAAGAGTTAGGAGGTTAAGTTGTTAAGTGTTGTTTGAAGATAAAGTGAAAAAAAAATTTTTTTTTGGGACTTTGGGAGAAAAAACGTGTTTGGCGGTACTACTGTTAATGGGAGAACTTTGAGGTGGATATATAGAGTTGAATTAATTTTTATGAAATAACTTTTGGGATCTTAACGGAATGGTGATGATATATTGACTAAGATGATAAAATGGGAATTTTAAAAAATTGCGAGCAGATTGAATTAGGTTGAAGCTTGGATTTTTTGGTGGTTGTTAATGTACTTCAGTGAAGTTGTGTATAATACATCATGATGAAACGTGAAGCAGGAATAGAACCATGGAAAGGTATGATATGTGGAGTATATATTATCTTTGGTGTAGGATACGTGGAGTTGTAACGGTATGAATTGAAGGAAGAGATGAAATTAAAGTATATAAATTTGGTAATAATAGTTTGGGCATCAAAGATTTAAGTAATGGTGCAATTTGGTTGTTCGAGTATTCAAGGAAAAGAAGACATAGAAAGGAATGATGATTTCTTCGAAGACTTAGTATATTGTATGTAATTATATATACTTGAAGAATATTGATTTGGGGAAAATTTGAATTTTTGATTTACGAATGAGTTGAGTGGAGTTATAAGGGTGAATCTGCATGCAAATTATGGTTAGAGGCATTGAATAGATAGTTTAGAAGGTTAAAGGTTAAATGAATCAAATGTTTAGCCGTCGAGGAATAGAGGACTACGACATTGAGGTGATAAGAGGAGTAAAATGTTTGGATATTATCTTGTTTTCCAAGGCAGCAGGGGTGATAGCGGTGGTGTTCGATTCAAAGGTTGAGGATATATTTTTGAAGGATGAATTGAGGTTATAGCGGAGTTCAAGCAGGAAATATAAGATTTGAAATACCCCAGCTCGGAGGAGAGGATTGGACTAACGGTAAAGTGAGTATAAGAATTAGTAACGGAATATCAATGAATCTTGGGATCTGATTATAAGAGAAATATGATGGTTAATGTATATCGGGTATAAATGGAATTTTGTTTTAAGGGATAATATAATGGGAGACTAATAATGGTGATCTCTTTAATGTTGAGTTCAAAAAAGGTTCAGATTATTGGACTGCGAGGAGGCCAGGCTCATCCTTAGATTGTATCTTGTGAACTTAGTATTTGAGAATTATATAAGTGACTTAACTGAGAATAATTGGTATCATGAGAGGAAGAGAGAGGTCGTTGACCCGTAACTCTAGAGGAATCTTTGAAAAAATTTATACTCATGATTACGGATGATGGAGGTATTAGTTATGAGAGACTGAGCTCGTCATGGGTGTGTATCTTGTGAGCAATACGTAATA